>CM028690.1:55928409-56072841 GCA_016771965.1 Brassica carinata | reverse complement strand
GTTTTCAGAGTAATGTTTATGGTTTTAAAAGTAACTAGATCATGACCCGCTGGATGTTTATTTTCATTTATATATATATATATATATTTATTTATTTATTTATTTTAGATCATAAATAATATATATTTTTTTTAACATATACTTAAATGTTTATATAACTATTTCAAATACAAAAAAATATAAGTTAATGTTATAATTAATCAATTATTTTAATATAATTTTACCATATTTAGTTTAATATAATAATTATATTTTAATATGATGTTTATGGTTATATCATATTAAAAATATGATATAATTATAAATTTTCATTCTATAAGCGATATCTTTATATATTAATTTATAATAATAATTCATTGATAATTATGAAATTAGTGAAAATATTTACATAAACTGTTTGAAAATTTAGATATTGTCAAAATATTTTTCAACAGATTTGTAAGAATTTTTAAACAATAATATATATATATTTATTTATTTATGTTTAAAATGAAAAGATATCATGATTAAAGTAGTTAAAAAGATTTTCTATTATTAGCTTTAATGAAATACATGTTAATTTTATACATTTATTATATAGTTTGCTAATGTTAACTCATGTTACCAACATATTATATTTTTATTTTGAACATATATTTTTATGCTTAAGAAAATAAAATTTATAAATTTACCAATTTAATAAAATTTTATCATATTTAGCTGAATATAATAATTTTCTCATAATATGATTGATTATGATGTTTTTATTTCCCAAATACTTTAGTGACATGTTAGCTGAAGTTATGAAATATTTGCATTTGGTGAAATTGTCTTTTTCATGACTGGTCTCCACGTGTCATACTTCACATATAAAATTTTTAGTCAATTCGTAAGTGCAAGTAAGTACAAAACAAGATCTAGATCTGAGATCAGTTTCATAATCTTCTGGAATTTATGAAAGATAATGAATGGGAATGCTGTACTGTGTCGTTTACCCCTCTGTCTTCTACTGCCATTGCCTAATGCCTATTGCTTATCCTCCTTCCACTCCATCTTACTATGTCAGGGGTGCTGAACAATGTGGAGATGAAAATATCGGAACGATCATATTTCCTCTGTCTCCTCTTGTAACTCTGCCTCATTGCCAAACCCAAATAGTAACCAACGTAGCCATGTCTTTTCCTTCTCATTATGATGAACACTGCATCGTTTCTGTCAAGTTCTTGGGACCTCAGCTAAGCTTGTGTCGGCCTGCTCAAAGAGATTGCAAGTGGATCAACATCAGAATCAAAGACCCCAGCTTCGTCTCCTTCCATGTAATATACCACAAGAGAGATGATGTGTTCTAGAGGCCACTACACGGGATCATGGGATCTTGGGAGACACATGAAGGAACCAAAACTATAGATGTTGAGGCTTCGCGATGAAGATCGAATTCCGGAAATGACAACGAGGGAGTGGCAGCGATTGGAGCCGTCGTGTTGTATGAAGCAACACTACTTAGTGGAGTCGTTACACACAGATGAGACTTTTAGTTGAAGTGGTACACATAAAGCAAACCATCCACTTTGAATTTATGTGACCATTTCTTTGTGTTGAAGTTAGATGAGGAAGGAAACGGTGTTTACACCAAAGACATTGGAGGTCTCTGCATTTTACTTTTCAAGGCTGAACCTATATGTATCCCGTCTAAATTGAACCGTAGAGCCAAAAACTGCGTCTATATGTTGACCGAGCACGAGTTTGCTATTGTCAGTGACTCAATATCAGCAGTAACCACGAGTTTTGGAGTGAATATTTTGCTTGCTCTTTACCTTGCTATATTTCAAAAGACTATTATAAGTTTATGACTATTGTATCTCACTCCCAGTATCTATTTATGTTATTAAAGCTTATTGTTGTTTTTATTTTAAAACATCTTTTTCCTTTCTTATTTTTTTTATCTGGTGGATTGAGTTTCTGTTCAATCACAGAATGTAAACGCAGATTTGCCAACACGTCGACACTTGACTTCCTTTAGACATCTATGATCATCCCAAACGCTTTGTTTCACCCTTTTGTACATGTAAACAAATTTAATAAAAGGTTGCATGCTCTGTTTTTTTTAAAAGAAAATTGATATACTTTTTATGATTCTTCAGGGGTTAATAGCGGTATCTCTCATTTAATTTTTTAATTTGTTTTGTTTGTGGTTTAAACATCCGTACAATAAATCAATTCGTTGACGAAAACAAAGATACGTATACACAAAACAAAAACAAACCAATCAACATCTAACAACGGCGCGGGAGGATGACGTCTAATAGACTAATCCAGATACTGTCAGATAATACAGATACACGCCTGTATGATATTTAAAGCTAATCATTATTTATCATTTTCTTTGACACAAAATGTCATTTTCATTTGATTTTAAATTTTAAAAGAGCAAGGATATGCTTTAGAACTATTTTTCTGATATATCAACAAAACAGTCTGGAAAAAAAATCACTTAACAGTATGTACAGGGGCAGATCTATTAACAACCTAGGGGGTTAGCTGGCCCCAGTAAAATTGCTAATTTCTTCACTACTTACATCAATTTTCTTTAAATGACCACCTAATTAATTTGCGTCTGATCCGTTTCTATTTTTAACTTCTCAGCTCTTGAGAAAAAATTCTTTTCTTTCGTTCTTTCATGACAAAAGGAAAGTATAATAATTTAAGACCTCATCTTTGTGTTTTTATGTGTAGAATATTAACTATCGCATCTCTTATTAATTGCAAAATGAAAAATTATATCCATTTTCAAATTTTCAACCTTTATATAAATGATAAGTTTTGAGTTTCAGTAAGAAGGTTACTTATTTTGTTCTATTTCAGTTCGAAATAATGTATATTTTAGTTTTTGCACATTAGAAAATATGTTAGATTTTTATCATAAATGTATTATTTTTATGATTAATTATTTCTCATAAATTTTAATCAATTAAAAATTCAGTGAACACAATTGATGCCTTTGAAGTTTACATTTATCATGTTGAAAATGTAAAAAATATATCTTTTAGAAAGTATTTTTTTAAAAACATAGATCATTATGAAAGAGAAAAAAATTTTTCTTTCGTTCTTTCATGACAAAAGGAAAGTATAATAATTTAAGACCTCATCTTTGTGTTTTTATGTGTAGAATATTAACTATCGCATCTCTTATTAATTGCAAAATGAAAAATTATATCCATTTTCAAATTTTCAACCTTTATATAAATGATAAGTTTTGAGTTTCAGTAAGAAGGTTACTTATTTTGTTCTATTTCAGTTCCGAAATAATGTATATTTTAGTTTTTGCACATTAGAAAATATGTTAGATTTTTATCATAAATGTATTATTTTTATGATTAATTATTTCTCATAAATTTTAATCAATTAAAAATTCAGTGAACACAATTGATGCCTTTGAAGTTTACATTTATCATGTTGAAAATGTAAAAAATATATCTTTTAGAAAGTATTTTTTTAAAAACATAGATCATTATGAAAGAGAAAAAAATTTTCTTTCGTTCTTTCATGACAAAAGGAAAGTATAATAATTTAAGACCTCATCTTTGTGTTTTTATGTGTAGAATATTAACTATCGCATCTCTTATTAATTGCAAAATGAAAAATTATATCCATTTTCAAATTTTCAACCTTTATATAAATGATAAGTTTTGAGTTTCAGTAAGAAGGTTACTTATTTTGTTCTATTTCAGTTCGAAATAATGTATATTTTAGTTTTTGCACATTAGAAAATATGTTAGATTTTTATCATAAATGTATTATTTTTATGATTAATTATTTCTCATAAATTTTAATCAATTAAAAATTCAGTGAACACAATTGATGCCTTTGAAGTTTACATTTATCATGTTGAAAATGTAAAAAATATATCTTTTAGAAAGTATTTTTAAAAACATCTTTTTCCTTTCTTATTTTTTTTATCTGGTGGATTGAGTTTCTGTTCAATCACAGAATGTAAACGCAGATTTGCCAACACGTCGACACTTGACTTCCTTTAGACATCTATGATCATCCCAAACGCTTTGTTTCACCCTTTTGTACATGTAAACAAATTTAATAAAAGGTTGCATGCTCTGTTTTTTAAAAGAAAATTGATATACTTTTATGATTCTTCAGGGGTTAATAGCGGTATCTCTCATTTAATTTTTTAAGATATGTTTTCTAACAATTGTAAATTTTGCTAATATGAGTACTATAAAATTTTATGTTCACGTTCTACCAATCAACACTCTATTACATGTCGTATGAAAAATATAGAAAAACAAGCTTGCAAAGAAAAAGATAAATATTTAAAAAACATAAGAGATCTCCTAAACATTTTGAAAACATTGGTAGAATTATTTATTTATTGTAAATCATAATTTTGAAAATAAGATAATTCTTATATATATATATATTTTGTTATTTGGAAATAATATTTTTATATTATAAAATTTTAAAATTAAGATAAAAGTTTCATAATTAAGTATTAGATCAAAAATTTCTATTAAGATATGTTTAAAATTACTTTTACATATGTGAGTGTTTTATCAATTTCGACTCAGTAACAAGCATATATATTGTGATGAAAAATTATCAAACAAAAATAATTTTATGTTTGATTTAAACTTTTTAATAACATCTAAATTAATAAGATATAAACTAATAAATATCGTAAAACGATTATGCCACGCGTCTTGAACAAAACACTAGTAATAATAATAATAAAATAATTAAGTTTGCTCTGAACATGAAACATAAATTAATTATATGATTGTTTCTGCGTTGTTAAACTATCATCATGTAAGTGACTGACTGAAAAACAAATCTCTTATAAAATAGCTGCTGAACGTTGCAAGATTAGTCTTGGGCTATCTATATTCGACATCTTAGTTTTCTATACAAGTTATCGACAAACAACGTATTTACATTACCAAAAGCCCTTTCAAACTATTAAGATCCTATATCAAAAGTTTTAAAGAGTCAACACTAGTATATGAAAGATTTTGATGTTCTAAGTAAATGTATATACACTGTGAGTGAAGTGTCACATGTAAAAACAATTGTGGTTTGTGGACTGAAAGAGATCAAACTGGTTCAATTCCATCTTAGAGACTGGAAATTTCTTGTAGGAATGAATTTCGATTACAGATTTTTCGTTTATTGAATTTACAAGGTTTACACTAAACTTTGTTAATTATTTCATAGACATACATGACGAATCATAAACAATGCTTTGGTGATAAGTTCCAACAAAACGTAGTGCATGATTAATTCCTAAACGAAGATCAATGTGACTGGAACGTGGGTCTTCTCATGAGTCATGAAACGTAAGGTTGGTCAGAAAAAGTATATCAAGATTCACCTCGGATTGGTCGGAAGAGACCGGCCAAAAAGGAACGGTTCATCACTAAATGACAATTTAGCTTAACTTCTATACATTTTTTTCTGGTTCTTACTTTTTCCCTTAAATTTCAGTTTTTCTTATAAGTTTGTCTTCATATACATGTGTAGTTAGCGTTGTTATATATATGATTATTTTATGTTGATAACCTTACGTCAAGATCCTTTAGATCCTCTAAGAACCGACCCATTTTGTACCCATAAACTTGAAAAAAAAAATAAACACTCAAATTTTAGCTAAATATAAACTCAAGCACGCACAGTCGCACACTATTTTAAACTGTGTTAGGTGAAGAAGATACAAATACAAACAAATAAATAAATTGAAACGGCCCACTCAATATTAGTTGACCAGCTTAATTGGGTCGACCTTTGGTTCAGGTCTCTTTGAGGCCCATAAAACGTGAATTTGTTTCTGGCTCGGCCGCTTAATATTCAACCGAGTTAACCGGTATCTAAACTCCACTAGATCCTTAAATAATTTGAATTAGTTTTACCGAACTGACTTAATTAGAAAAAAACACAACAATTAATAAAACTTTTATTCAAAAGTCATTATCTATTTTAGCTATACACATCGCAAACAAACATATATACCAGCCACAAATTTTCATATAAATATCTGAAGTATGGAACCAAATGAGTAATGACTAATCAATAATCATCGTTACATCAATAATCATTGATACATAGACTTGGTTAACATGATTTTGAACGTCATTTGGAAATGTAAACGTGTATGATTGTCATCGTTTGTGTGTTTTATCTCTATACCAATGATGATTTTGTTTGTTTATTCTAGATTTTAGTGCTATGTTTTTATTTCCCAAATACTTTAGTGACATGTTAGCTGAAGTTATGAAATATTTGCATTTGGTGAAATTGTCTTTTTCATGACTGGTTTACACGTGTCAATTTATATATTTCTATCACGAAAATGAAAGGGACCATCAATCAAAGAATCAATCAAGCAGAAAATTACCCTCTTACGTCCAAATCTCCAATATGTCCATCTTCTCAGTTATTGCATTGTCATATAAATGAAAATATCCTTCTAATTACATATAAAATCTTTAGTCAATTCATAAATGCAAGTACAGAACAAGCTTCAGATGTGAGAGTTCGTAGTCTTCTGGAACTTTCACAATATAATGAATGTGAGAATGCCTCACGGTGTGTCCTTTTCGCGTGTCTTTCTTCTAGCACTCTTGCTTTCCTCCTCAACTCCACCTTCTTTTCAGAATCATTATCTACTTGATGAGTAGAGGTTGTGTAATTTTACTAATGAATTTTTTATTAGAAATCGTTGGAATCAAGCTGACTCATATCTACAGAAATACAGGTGTGTTATTGAGATGGCATAGGTGAAGTAGAAAGTGACTTTGATTGAATCTTTCTCTGTCCACATTATGATTTATGGATGCATAGAGAGGGTCCACCTACTAGTAAAAGAAGACTTAATTTGAAACATGGTTTATATTATTTAATTCGTATCGATTTTGGTCGCTTGTTCCTACTCTCGACTACCAACCGGACCCATGCAAGTTGTTAATAGGTACCTCGAAATAGAAGAATATAGTTTTGACGTGAGAGGATATCTTTCACACTAAAAATAATCAACGTTAGGTGCTAATTACAATTTGGAGGCAGCTTTTAAAATCAGTCCTGATTGAATCAACGTGTACGCCCGTTATCTTTTTGACCATCTTTTGTCTTTGTGTTTTACAAAATATTAAATATTAAATATATGTTGTCTAGCTAATCAAACGTATGTCTTGCATTTTGATCAACTGGTTTGCTAACAATTCAATTACAATGGAATCAAGGTGGTTTACATCATCATGAAGCTTCAAAACTAGCACGGTTTAATTGTTTTAGACTGATGTCACTGTTTTTTTACTTGGAGCTTAAAGGTCTGAAAAGATGCAATGTTTTGTTACATCCAATATTCATGTTATCATGTCCAAACTATTCAGCCCAAATGTTTTAAATTCCCGCATGAAATATCTAATAATGTTTGGCTTTGCTTTGAATACTTCTATTCTCGACACTACCCAAAATACTCAAATATTTGATTTAATATACTCAAAGAACATGTACATACTACATATACTACCGTTCAAGTCCCTCTAGTTAAGACATGTGAGAATGGTCTTTAATTTGTTCTATACATTGTAGCAACTCTTGGGTCGTGAGGGATCTTCTGATCCAATCCGGTCCATTGCTAGTGATGAGTGTCCTCTTCAAATTTAAAGCACGACATTTCAACTATTGATTCTATATTTTAGTGCTATGGTTTTGTTTTTCCTACATATTTTAGTGACATGTTAGCTGAAGTTATGAAATATTTGCATTTGGTGAAATTGTCTTTTTCATGACTGGTCTCCACGTGTCATACTTCACATATAAAATTTTTAGTCAATTCGTAAGTGCAAGTAAGTACAAAACAAGATCTAGATCTGAGATCAGTTTCATAATCTTCTGGAATTTATGAAAGATAATGAATGTGGGAATGCTGTACTGTGTCGTTTACCCCTCTGTCTTCTACTGCCATTGCCTAATGCCTATTGCTTATCCTCCTTCCACTCCATCTTACTATGTCAGGGGTGCTGAACAATGTGGAGATGAAAATATCGGAACGATCATATTTCCTCTGTCTCCTCTTGTAACTCTGCCTCATTGCCAAACCCAAATAGTAACCAACGTAGCCATGTCTTTTCCTTCTCATTATGATGAACACTGCATCGTTTCTGTCAAGTTCTTGGGACCTCAGCTAAGCTTGTGTCGGCCTGCTCAAAGAGATTGCAAGTGGATCAACATCAGAATCAAAGACCCCAGCTTCGTCTCCTTCCATGTAATATACCACAAGAGAGATGATGTGTTCTAGAGGCCACTACACGGGATCATGGGATCTTGGGAGACACATGAAGGAACCAAAACTATAGATGTTGAGGCTTCGCGATGAAGATCGAATTCCGGAAATGACAACGAGGGAGTGGCAGCGATTGGAGCCGTCGTGTTGTATGAAGCAACACTACTTAGTGGAGTCGTTACACACAGATGAGACTTTTAGTTGAAGTGGTACACATAAAGCAAACCATCCACTTTGAATTTATGTGACCATTTCTTTGTGTTGAAGTTAGATGAGGAAGGAAACGGTGTTTACACCAAAGACATTGGAGGTCTCTGCATTTTACTTTTCAAGGCTGAACCTATATGTATCCCGTCTAAATTGAACCGTAGAGCCAAAAACTGCGTCTATATGTTGACCGAGCACGAGTTTGCTATTGTCAGTGACTCAATATCAGCAGTAACCACGAGTTTTGGAGTGAATATTTTGCTTGCTCTTTACCTTGCTATATTTCAAAAGACTATTATAAGTTTATGACTATTGTATCTCACTCCCAGTATCTATTTATGTTATTAAAGCTTATTGTTGTTTTTATTTTAAAAACATCTTTTTTCCTTTCTTATTTTTTTTATCTGGTGGATTGAGTTTCTGTTCAATCACAGAATGTAAACGCAGATTTGCCAACACGTCGACACTTGACTTCCTTTAGACATCTATGATCATCCCAAACGCTTTGTTTCACCCTTTTGTACATGTAAACAAATTTAATAAAAGGTTGCATGCTCTGTTTTTTTTAAAAGAAAATTGATATACTTTTTATGATTCTTCAGGGGTTAATAGCGGTATCTCTCATTTAATTTTTTAATTTGTTTTGTTTGTGGTTTAAACATCCGTACAATAAATCAATTCGTTGACGAAAACAAAGATACGTATACACAAAACAAAAACAAACCAATCAACATCTAACAACGGCGCGGGAGGATGACGTCTAATAGACTAATCCAGATACTGTCAGATAATACAGATACACGCCTGTATGATATTTAAAGCTAATCATTATTTATCATTTTCTTTGACACAAAATGTCATTTTCATTTGATTTTAAATTTTAAAAGAGCAAGGATATGCTTTAGAACTATTTTTCTGATATATCAACAAAACAGTCTGGAAAAAAAATCACTTAACAGTATGTACAGGGGCAGATCTATTAACAACCTAGGGGGTTAGCTGGCCCCAGTAAAATTGCTAATTTCTTCACTACTTACATCAATTTTCTTTAAATGACCACCTAATTAATTTGCGTCTGATCCCGTTTCTATTTTTAACTTCTCAGCTCTTGAGAAAAAAAATTCTTTTCTTTCGTTCTTTCATGACAAAAAGGAAAGTATAATAATTTAAGACCTCATCTTTGTGTTTTTATGTGTAGAATATTAACTATCGCATCTCTTATTAATTGCAAAATGAAAAATTATATCCATTTTCAAATTTTCAACCTTTATATAAATGATAAGTTTTGAGTTTCAGTAAGAAGGTTACTTATTTTGTTCTATTTCAGTTCCGAAATAATGTATATTTTAGTTTTTTGCACATTAGAAAATATGTTAGATTTTTATCATAAATGTATTATTTTTATGATTAATTATTTCTCATAAATTTTAATCAATTAAAAATTCAGTGAACACAATTGATGCCTTTGAAGTTTACATTTATCATGCGTTGAAAATGTAAAAAAATATATCTTTTAGAAAGTATTTTTTTTTAAAAAAACATAGATCATTATGAAAGAGAAAAAATAAATTTTTAAAAATGTGGATTTAAAGGTATATATCTTTACAAAATATAAGTTAGTTTCTAAATGATAAAACTAATTTTCAATAATTTAATTAAAATTCATTAATAAATAATTTATAATATTTTATTTTATTTTTATTTAAATACATTACTTAATTATTTTTAAATAAATTGTGACCCTGGTAAAATATAATCCTGACTCTGCCACTTAGTATATATATAATAACAGTCTATATTTTCTAAACTGATATATTAAAAAAACAGAATATATTTTACAACTATTTTTATGGTCAAATGTATTTACAGCTAATCAGAAAACATGATAATGGTATTGGTAAATAAAAAGACAACTGTATAGTTATTATTATTATTTTTTATTTTTTTGCATAACTGTATAGTTATTGTGACAACACTAACAGAGAAAGCATCAACCTGAAGATAAGAAATAAATAACTTGTTGGACTCTCTCTCTCTATCTCTCCCTCCACTTCGGACAACCTCTCACCGAGAATTTTCCCCGAGAAAGCATTCTTTTTTTTCCCCACCGGGAAAATTTATTGTACAGAAGTCAAAACGATTGGTTCCAAAACTTCTCGCGCCTAAATTACCGGTTTGGTTTCTGTGTCTTTTTTTTTTTGTTTTGTTTACAAGTCATTCAACTTTCTCCATATTGTCTGAAGGCCACACGACCTTCGCCTTCTCCATATTGTAACCAAACCGAAGTATGAACATGACGTCACGTTACGGTCCGAAACATATCTCGAGGCAGACGAAACCGTCAGACACTCCCTCGTCTTCTCCGTCTCGTAGTCACCGGAGACATCCTCTGCTCCAGAGAAGCCTCTCCTCCCCGTCTCCGACAGCCGCATGCGGCGGATCAACACCCGCCGAGTTCTGCGGCGGTACGACGGCGAGCTGCGCCGCCGTATGGTGCTGCTGTCCTTGCGGAATAGTCAACCTCCTCGTCCTCGCGGTCTACAGAGTCCCCCGCGGAATCTGCCGCCGCGCTCTCCGCAGCCACCGCCGTAAACAGCTCGTCAAGAACGGTGTCCTTCCGCCGCTTCCCTCTGACGGAAAGGGCGAGAGGGTGCAGAGAGTGTTCCAGAACTCGGAGTTCGCCATCTTTCCGTTGGATAGCAACGAGGTCTCGGAGGAGGAGGAGGAGGACGGTTTCTTTGATCCTAAATACTTCGGGAAACCACCGGCGGTTGCGGCTGAGCTGACGAAGGACGGGGAGACCGATGGAGAGGACGAGGCGGTGCTGGCGTTGGAGAAAGAGATGTGGAAAAGGTTTTACGGTGCTGGCTTCTGGAGAAGTCCTTCGCAGAGGGAATCGGTGTCTTCTCCGAGAGTTTCGAAGTCACTTTCGGCATCGCCGAGGCCGTCGTTTACCGAAGTGTTTCGGAACACAGGGATTAGAGGCGGAGGAGGAGGAGCTACGGTGACGGCGTTGACACCGAGAGCCGTTTGGCATTGACATTTTGTTAATATGTATTTTTCTTTTCTTGATTGTGTGTGGTGTGTTGTGTGCAAAGCAAAGTGTGTGTCTTGCCTTAATTTATTTGATTGATTGATATTTTGGTGGTTATATTAGTTTCAATGTTATGAGATTTTGTGATCATTAAAGATGAATTTTCAACATTCAAAGATTTAGTGGAATGTGATGATGTGTTTTGTAGATTAAGTGACATGACATGAGAAGATGTATTGAATTATGCAACTCCTGATAATCATTTTAAACCATACGAACCTGAAAGTAAAATAATCCAATGAAGGATTTAATTTGGATTTTGGAATGATTAACGAGTCCTAACACAATTAGTTAGTTACAGCAACGAAAGGGTAAAAAAAATAGATTAGGGTTTAACAGAGTTGAAGCCTCTCATGAAAACTGTCCTTTTCCTAAAGGTTTTTTTTCTTTTTCTTATTGTTGAGTAGGTGTTGTAGAGGCTGATGTGAGGACCACAAACATCACTTTAACTCATAAGTGTTTAGCATTTAATTCAGGTGTTGCTATCACGACCATCTTCTTCTTCTGCATCTCTCTAACTACGCTTCTTTCCTTTTTCATCTCTTCTTATTTTCTGCTTTGTTTGTGTTTCAATTGTCCTTTACTAGACTTCACTAATTCAGCTTTGGTGTGTCCTGTTTTCCTCCCCCACCTCACCCCACCTTATTATGTGGTAAATCTCATGCAATTGATAATTCTCCAGATGTTTTTAAAGTTCAAATAACTTCTCTTTTGAATCCAAATAGTAACAAAACACATGAAAATATTTCTCCAGATGTTTTTATTCTCCAGATGCAATTGATAATTCTCTAGATAGTAACAAAACACATGCAACTCTTGATAATTCTCCAGATGTTTTTATATGGGCATAGGCACATTTGAGATTTGTTTTAGGGATGAGCTGAACTTAAATATAGAAGATATACTGACATGGTGATCATTGAATATAAGATAAACTCTAGTCTTGTTCACATCATCATTGAACTTTTCCAGAAACAAAATACTACGGTAGTAGAAACTAAGAGCATATTTATCGGTAAAACATGTTTTGAATTTCTTAATTTTTTTTTCTGATTAAAAAAAAATCGATTCTGGTAAAGCGTGTCGATTGGGGTACAAACAATATCAGCCGGATCTTTTTTTCCATCATTTTAATATTAAATCTTGAAAATACTGGACCAAGCCCAAATTACAGAACAGTTAAAGCCCAAAAGAAAACAAATACATGGGTCAAAACGACCAAAGCCCAACACGTATTGAGACTCACTTTTCTCACATAACGCACGTAACCCTAATACTCTTTCGTGTCCCGAAACCCAAGGCGCCGTCAGGGAAGACGAAATCACCACTTAACTTGCCGGAACTACACCGGAGACGAAAGAGACCACACCCGTTTTTCCGCCTGGCCTCCAAGGCTCCAACCAAAGGAGAGCATCATCAAGGACACACCCGAGATCTCATCCCGGACCACCGGAGAAACATCACCGACTGCTTGAAACCCAAACCAACCTCTACCATATTTATCGTTTAAGGATCTTAACCAACGAACATCATCAGTCTAAGACGAGATCTCATCTGTCGCAGACCATCAAGGAAGACCGATCTAGTCACATAAACACCGAGAACCACTACCAAAGAACAGATCCAAACCCACAGATCTGATGAAAACCTTGGCTCCCGCAGAGCTAAAACCACCGCCGCCTTCATGGAAAAAGGCCACAGATACCGGCATCGTGGAGCTAGGAAAACCTCCACCCCCGGGGACAATAGCCGGCGATGGCGGAGCTATGGAAGCCTCCACCTCCCGAAAACCCTAGAAACACTTAGAAACAAAGCAAAAGGGAGAACCAAAGAACCCTCTCCCACCTAGAAAACCATGCAAAGAAACGAAAAGAAAGAGAAAAAATCAACGCCAGACCGACGGTGGCTATGGGAGCCCACGCCGTCGGCCGGAGACACTGTTCACGCCGGAGGATTTTTAGAGAGAAGGCAGAACTATTTTAAGAGAGAGAAAATGACCGTAAAACCTGGAATCTTTATCTTGTGACTTCTAGAATCAGTTTTTTTTCCAATTTGTGGGTCTCTCTCTCCCTCATGGTCTAAGAACATACATCCAATCCAATGACATAAAAAAAGAAAATAGAAACCAATGAGTTAGGCCCATTAATAACGCCGAGAACCAATGCAATAAGATGACTCGGGCTTGATATAAACTAAACTTCAATTACTCGATTGGGCCTTAAAAGCCTATATTTTCTATAAGCGCGGGAATAACGAAAATCGTTTCAAACAATTGATTCGAAACGCGAGAATGCACGCTCCTCGTTGACGCGCGTGGTGAAAACAGGTAAGTAGCACTGAGGTTGGCATTACACGATTCACGAACTTTGACATAGCAACCAAAAAGGTGTCATAAATATTAATAAATGATGGTTGTTTTAGTTCATACACCGACAGCTCCAACTCAAGCCACGTGTGTTTCCATTTTCCTCGGCTTCTTCTGAGCTTCACATGTCTTTTTTGTTTTAATGTTTGGTTGGGTTTCTTAATCTCACTTTCAATTTGACTATCATTAACTTACAGAAGATGACTTACTATCGTTAACTTATCTTTGATGAGTTCACCAAATGTCTTAGTCCTTAATTGTATTTAAAAAATTAACACTTAGAGAAAACTCCAAAGACTATGACTTTCCCTCTCCACCGTATTAATACGTTTTACTATTTTAATAATCAATAAAATATAATGTTTAAAACATGTGTAGTAGTTCTCTGATTGTTTGGGTCAAGGCAAAATTACTCTATTTTACTATGACTTTTTATCGTAGACTTACATTTGTTTTATTCAAATTGCCATTATATTCTTACGTACATTACTAGATTCATAACTCTAATTACTATGACTTGCAAATACAAACCATTTAATACTGACTACTAAATTATCTCATGTTTATTATATAATGAATTAATGAACATTCATTTGCTGTGCATAACCATTTGGTTACGGATCAAAATGAATAGTAGTTATTCATTTATAAAGAAAAAAGGCAGAGTTTTATGTGAAGGGTTATAAAATATAAATTATAATACAAGCAGACCCTTTTGTTCTGAAATAATAGTACTATATATGTTTATTAATATAGTTTTAATAAAGACAAAATAAAAGTGGTGTTTATTCAATGATTATACAAAAGATTTAGCTGGAAAATAATAAACAAAAGGTTCATTGAAACGTAATGGAAGCCGAGCTGAGCCGACGCGAGACTTAAAGAAAAAAAGCCAAAGTCAGCTAAAATAATTAAAATTTTCAGACACCGTGTGGTTCCCACCACCAGCCTGTCCGAAACCCCAAACCTGTTTTTGATACACAACATAGACTAGACACCAGCCAAATTCACACATCTCTCTCTCTCTATCTTTCTTCTGCTTGGCCGTCTCTCACACCCACTATCGGTCGCCGACGATTCAAGCAATCAGAATAAACGAAGCATATCCTCCAACAAAAGGCATTTTTTTTTCTTTATTCCTATTAATCTCAATCTGAGCACCATGGATCGCTGCATCTATGGTTGCTCCACCTTATCTTTCTTCTTCTTTTCCCTCCTCCTCATTGCATCGGCTTCTCCACAGACTCTCGAACCGGTTCACCACAACATAACCGGGTCTGGAGGTCAGATAAACTCGAACTCAGTCCTCGTCGCTCTCCTCGACTCTCGTTACACCGAGCTCGCGGAGCTCGTCGAGAAAGCTCTCCTCCTCCAAACACTCGAAGACGCCGTCGGTCGCCACAATATTACCATCTTCGCCCCACGCAACGAAGCCTTAGAGCGTGACCTCGACCCGGATTTCAAACGGTTCTTGCTCCAACCAGGTAACCTCAAATCTCTCCAGACGCTACTCTTGTCCCACATTGTCCCCATCCGGGTCGGGTCGACCCAATGGCCCGAAGAGAGCACGGGACGTGTCAAACACGTCACGTTGGGACGCGACCAAGTGCTGCATTTGAGCAAAACCAAAGGTAACGGGAAGAGACTGGTGAACTCCGCCGTGATAACCCGACCCGATGATTTGACCCGACCCGACGGGTTGATCCACGGGATCGAACGGCTTCTAATCCCTCGCTCCGTCCAAGAAGATTTCAACCGGCGGAGAAACCTCCGGTCGATCTCCGCCGTGTTACCCGAAGGAGCTCCGGAGATCGACCCGAGAACAAACCGTCTCAAGAAATCCGCCGCCGCGGTACCCGCCGGATCTCCTCCCGTTCTCCCGATCCAATCCGCAATGGCTCCAGGTCCGTCGTTAGCTCCGGCGCCGGCACCGGGACCCGGAGGTCCACGCCACCATTTCAACGGCGAGGCTCAGGTCAAAGATTTCATCCACACGCTGCTGCATTACGGCGGATACAACGAGATGGCGGATATTCTAGTGAATCTGACGTCGCTCGCGACGGAGATGGGACGGTTGGTGTCGGAAGGTTACGTCCTCACCGTGCTGGCTCCCAACGACGAGGCTATGGCGAAACTGACGACGGATCAGCTGAGCGAGCCCGGAGCTCCGGAGCAGATCATGTATTACCACATTATACCGGAGTACCAGACGGAGGAGAGTATGTATAACTCGGTTAGGAGGTTTGGGAAGGTCAAGTATGAAACGCTGCGTTTTCCTCATAAAGTTGCGGCCAAGGAAGCTGATGGTTCGGTTAAGTTCGGTTCTGGTGACCGGTCTGCTTACTTGTTTGATCCGGATATTTACACGGACGGTCGGATTTCGGTTCAGGGGATTGATGGTGTTTTGTTCCCTGAGGAGGAAGAAGAGACGGTTAAGAAACCGAGTGGTTCGGTTAAGAAAGTTGTTCAGACAAGAAGAGGTACGTATGATTGAATGTGTTGTGTCTTAATCATATTTACCGAAATCAATGGTTATAGGTGGATTGATTTAATGTAGATTAATCAAGTTTAGGGTTTCATATGATAAGTGACATGATTATGATCGTTTTGAGGATAGAAGCTTGTAGTTACTTGTTATCAAAGTTATCTGTGAATTATGATTTTAGTGCTTGATTCACTCAAGGTATTAATCATGTTCTAGAGGTATATCAATCAGAAGCCAGAATCATTAGAAGCTTCTTCAACATTACCTAAAGCATCTTCTCACGTTTACAAAATTTCACTTATTATATTTGGTTAAATTATTGGCTTTTAGCCTTTTCTGAAGTCTAATTTTCTAGAAATAGTTTTTAATTAAGTGACAGGAGATTGTGATTGGAATTAATTGATTGTGATCATGACCTAATAATTAAAGTTCTTCATTTCATTAATCAACAGGGAAGTTGCTGGAAGTAGCATGTAGAATGCTTGGAGCAATTGGCAAAGACTCATATATAAGCAAATGCTGAATGAATTCACAAGTCCTAAGAGATTATTGAAGCCAAATCTCTGAAGTGTTATCTGTAAACACGTACAAAAGGTTAGGATTCTATGTTACAGTCTATCGATCAATAATAAATAATAATCTCAGAGTGATCAATACTAATAAGTGTATACATATTTGTTATGTTTTTGGCAGGTTGTTAGAAGTAACAAATGAAGATTTGGAAGAGGAAAAAAGAGTGGAACATCAATGCTCAAACCATTCTTCAAAGGAATATGAAAGAGGAACTTGGGTTTCTATATAAAAAAAAAATTATTTTTGGGCAGTTGATTTTTGGGATATAAAAATTGTAATTAGTTATATGAACTCAATTTTTTTAATTGATTTGGTGTATGGAAAAAAGTGAATTATAAAGTGAGAAACAAAATAAAAAAAACGTGAGAACCCACGACCTTTTCTTCACTCATAATGATCTCTTCTTATCTTTTACTTGGTGTTATATTTGTGGATTATTTGTTGGTGGGTAGTCTCCACTTAAATAAAATCATTACCATCATCACTATACCATCACATATAAGAATTGGTGGTGTGCCAGCAAAAATGTAGTAACAGATATGCATAAATTTATTTTTTTAAAGAATTTTGTAATAGTATTTATCATTATATTAATAAGTGAAAGGTATGACTTTTTAAAGCATAAACAAAAGAAATATGAAAGATATTTGGTAGGAGAGATAACAAAACATGTGTTGGAGAGAGGAGATGAGTTGGCTTGTGGCTGTTCTGTGAGATATGATTTTGATTTGAGACCCAATTACAATACAAAGCTTATAGTTGTCTGACTTTTTCTATGTGATCATCATTCATCAAAATACATATTTTGTTTTTCAATCCATGACTTTTTGTTTCCCTTCAATCTTTTTAAATAGCTGTAACATTCTAAACAAGGTTATCAATAGTATACCATTTCAACTACTTTAATAATGACATGATATAAAATCATAGGCTTAAGGTCTGAATGTTTGATAAAAAATGCAAGCAATATAAATGTGGCTAATGTAAACAAACAGAATAAATTGGGATTCGACGGAACAAATTGTATGGACTGAACAAAAGAAAGTTCAATGATCTGATTATATGGTGTGAATATACTAATGATTAAATTTTTATTATTGTTTCAAGGTGGCCGAAAAAAGTTTTGTTTTTAGTTAGAATGGCCAATAATTTTTTTGTGCAACTATATAAAAAATATTTATGACTTTAGAAAAAAAACAATGCGCACTTACATATGAAAACAACATCATGGAGCGACAATAATATTTCTCCTATTTTATTCTTCTATATTATTATCTTTTCCTTTCTAACTAAAAACACACTGCACTTGTCACTTGATAATACAATGTTGAAATGATGACAAAGAAAAAGAGCCCACAATAACATTTGAAGAAGGGACATGCCCCTCGACTCCAATTTGTATTGTTAGACTGATTTAGCTCATGTATAGTGGGTGAAAGAAACAAAACCATAACTATTTAAAACAGCACTAAAAAGGGTAATTATCTGAAATAGTCCTTTTTAAGTATTTCTCACAGAATAGCTCTCAAAAAATAAAAATGATCAAAATAATCTCTTTTTTATTTTGAAATTTTTAATATTTATTTTCTTACTTTTTGAAACTTGAAACTTCATCCCCAAAATCCACCCCTTAATTCTAAACTCTAAATCTAGATTATTTAACAATAGGGATATAAATACATATTTTATCCTTTAATAAAATTTCTTTTAGTCATTTTCCTCCTTAAAGACTATTTCTGTAAAATTAAACTAAAAAGAGTTATCCAAAGGAATTTCTCTTAAAAAAAACTCCATTCTGTATCTCATACTACATACATATATGTTATTAATGTTGTTAAAGACTTTCCTCAAGTAATGTTGTTTTGATATATGTTATTAAACCGGATGAGTCTTCTTGTTCGATTGGATTCTGGACATGGGTTCTTCTCGTTTCTTGACTCCCTATGTCAGGCCAAGTTGATTTGATCAAAAGCTATTCTTGTTTGGGCTTCCATAGACTAGGAAAAACCCTCCTAGGCGAGATATGCTCTTTTGATGAGTTCCTGTTTCAGCCTGCCACTGATCTGATTCCGTTATCATAATGGGGGAAAGAAACAAAATCTTAACTATTCTTAAAAAAAAAAAACAGTAACTAGTTTTGCTTGTAAAAAAATGGTTGTTCATACATCGCAATCAAAAGTAACAAAAGTTGCAAAGGTTTTTGCTAATAACTAGTTTTGCTTGTAAAAAAAATGGTTGTTCATACATCGCAATCAAAAGTAACAAAAGTTACAAAGGTTTTTGCTAATAACTAGTTTTGCTTGTAAAAAAATGGTTGTTCATACAACGCAATCAAAAGTAATTTGGGAAGAGTGTTGCGCAATAGCAATTTGACAAACAAACTTTAAAGGCTTTAGAGGCAAAAAGAGATGAAAACTGTGCTCTACTCTCCTTTGTTCTCTGCTTGCAACGAAGCTGCAAACAAACAAAAAAAACAGCATCAAGTTGCAGTCTAATGGGAAAAATAACCAAGGATCATTCTTACTAAACCATCAGTTAGATCGTACCTTTAACGGCTGCTGGATCGTCTTGTGGCCTCATTGCAGGGAAGAGAATAACCTCCTGCAACATTTACAAGTTCAATTCATGAGTTTAGCCAGAAAAGATCAAATCATCAGCAGAGAATGAGATAAGAGACCGACCTTGATGTTCTGTGAGTCAGTGAATAGCATGGCAAGCCTGTCAATACCCAACCCCCACCCACCCGTAGGTGCCAATCCATATTCCAAAGCATTGCAGAAAGTCTCGTCTAAAGCCATCGCTTCATCGTCTCCAGATTGTCTATCTTTCAGCTGGTCAGCAAACCTTTGACGCTGAACAACAGGATCGTTCAACTCGGTGTACGCATTGCAGAGCTGCGGTCAAGTTATTAATATGTTAGTATAAAAAACCTCGAATCAAATTCATAGTTAGTTCTACTTACTTCATGTTTGTTGATAAAGAGCTCGAATCTCTCGGTGAGAACATTGTTTGACCTATGCCATTTTGCCAAGGGAGACATGATCTCGGGATGGTTGATGATGAATGTTGGGTTCACACATGTCACTTCCAGAAATTCTCCAACAAGCTGCAAAAAGTGACATCTCAGATTTTAATTTCCTATGTTAGACGTCTCAGACATGAAGAAAGAGGGAGACAAAAGATGTTACTTACTTTATCTAGCAGACGAGCTGTTGTCTGAGGAGGAGGGCATTTCACGTCGAACTTGGCACATGCATCAATCAAATACTTGTTGGCTTCTTCACTAGCCAAATCTTTTGGTATATTAAGGTTAGCCACCTTCTCTAACTCTCCAATCATCTCAATCCTCCTACAAAAAAAATCATGTATATCATTACCATATATAAGCTTGCTTTGTTTTAATCAAATGAAAATATTGATTTGACTCAAACCTGAATGGAGGAGTGAAGTCAATTTCGATTGGCTCCTTATCATACCCATTAGCATGATACTTGATTTTGTAACCACCTGTCAGCTCTTTGACCATGCCACTCAACATATCCTCAGTCATTTTCATGAGGTCGTTGTAGTCTGCGAAAGCCATATAGAACTCGCAAGTGGTGAACTCCGGGTTGTGTGTCAGGTCAATACCCTCGTTTCTGAATTGCTTTCCAATCTCATATACACGCTCCAAGCCACCGACAATAAGTTGCTTCAGAAAGAGTTCAGGTGCGATACGCATGTACAGCTTCATATCTAGATCGTTGTGATGTGTCACAAATGGTCGTGCAGCTGCTCCACCAGCAATCATGTTCATCATAGGTGTCTCAACCTACAGAGAAATTTAAGATATCAAACGCAGGGATAAGAAAAACTGCAATCATAGACAGCATGAAAGTAAGGAATGTGTGTTTTGTAAGAAATTCGTAACAAACCTCTAAGAATCTTTGATTGTCAAGGAATCTGCGGACGTAGGAAATGATATTAGCTCTGGTTTTGAATATCTGGCGAACCTCAACATTCAACATCAGATCAAGATAACGCTGGCGATATCGGGATTCCTGACGGTAAAGCAAAAAAAAAACTAACATGAAATGCTTGCCGGGATAGAGACA
Organism: Brassica carinata; assembly: GCA_016771965.1. Taxonomy (NCBI): domain Eukaryota; kingdom Viridiplantae; phylum Streptophyta; class Magnoliopsida; order Brassicales; family Brassicaceae; genus Brassica; species Brassica carinata. The sequence continues at coordinate 56,051,754 of CM028690.1, read as the reverse complement.
ATAGAATCTAAAACACTGTCGAGAAGTGATCACACAACAGATAATGATATAAAATGATGAAAGAGGCTACAACAATCTTTATAGCCATTTGGAAAACTGATGTTACCTGATCTTTTAGAACATATGCTTCAGGATTTCTTGGTTCACCTGGAATCCAGTTTTCAGGTTTCTACATAATGGAAAATGTGAAACAGGTTAGTGCAAAAGAAGAGGACTCTTTAGTAAATATAGCAGCCACAGTGAAACTTGTTTTACCTTTGAATTAACACTCTCAGCTTTTCTTGGCATCATGTGGAGGCAATGGGACAGAAGAATAAATGATCTGGGGAAGATACTCAACTCCCCTCTCTTAGTCTTCCCTGAAATAAGAGTAAAACAACCAGTGAAAAACGATGTGATAGGCTAAAATATTGAATAATATACAAAAGAGAGGTTGCACAAACCTGGAAACCCAGTGACACCAACAATATCACCACGCTTAGTATTGGCATGGAGCTTTGAAAACTCAGCTTCATCCAATCCTGACTTGCTGAGACAAGAAAAAAAAACACCATATTTAAGTGAACCTATCCAATAGCATTAAGTTTACAAACAGGAGAATCCAGTAAACAAAGCATTCACCTTGCATCAGCCATAACCTGGACCTTGAAATCCTCACCATGAAGATCATAGAAAAAGAGCTTGGACGAGGAAGCTCGCTTGCTCATTATCCTCCCTAGCAAAGTTTTTAAAACAACAAATCAAACATCCTTCTCAGTGTAAAGGTAAGTGACAATGCATTAAGGCGGTTCTTAACACACCAGCTAGAGAAACTTCAGCGTCTTCAACATGATCACCATTATTCAAACCACCATACTTCTCAATGTACTCAGGAATAGACATTGTCACAGCAAACTTGTGAGGGTAAGGATTCTCCCCCTTAGCCTTCTCAGCCGCAAGATATTTCAATCTGTTCTCAAAGTATTGCTGCCATAAAAGAACACTTTGATTCATACCTACACTTATACATATCTAGCTACATTGCATAAGATGATTTGCAATACCGTTGGATCCATATCCTCATCATCTGCTGCCACTGCCTTCTGAGAGGTTGCCTTGGGAGCCTGCAACAATCAAATTGAAATCTCTTAAACTATCAATGTGTGATCGTTCGGTTACGAGTTAGATGAAAGAAGTGATTACTTGTTTGGCCTTTTCTTCTTCCTTGCGTCTCCTCTCCTCCTCTCTCTGCTTCATCTTCAGTTCCTTCTTCAGAGCACTGCGAAAATCTCACGAAAACGAAATCAGATTCCATACGAAGATTCACCGAAAGTAATCGAGAGAAGTAAAACGTTACTTTTTACTCGGAGCTGCAGCTCCATCAACAGTCGAAGGGGTGGTGGTAGAATCCATGGATAGTTTTGAAATTGCTTGCGTGGTTTGATCAGCTAAACCTTCCATAGAAAACAGTAACAGTCCGTTAGAGAAGATGGAGAAGACGGCGAAGAAGATGAAGATAGAGGAGGAAGTGAGAGATTGAGTCTTCTTCTTTAGGGTTTATTCTTCTCTTTCTTTCTTTTTTTTTTACGCGGGCCCAGCCCATTAGTGACTCATCATCACTCATTAGGGTTCTTGGATTCTCTCGGTTTATGTCCTAACCGAACCGGTTAGTTCAAAAGTAACGGTTTTCTCTTTAGATTTAATTCGAGTTCTTTTTTTTTTGTTCGGGCAGAGCTGAGTTAATTCGATGATAACTTGGAAGTTAAACCGCAATCCGAAAGAAAAAAATATTTGGTTAAATCATTTTAATTAAAGAAGAATATAAGAATATAACATGTGTGTTTAGTTGACTACACACATGTTTAAAATTCACAAATCAACTGCAGAATCAAAGATTAATCTTATATTCTTCTTCTATGGAATCAAAGTAAACACAACAACTAAACAACAAACCATAAAATTACTTTGATTTTTTTTTTAAAATAGAAATTAGATAAATATGTGCATGAATAAACAGATCAGTATTTCTAAACTGCATAGCATACGAGGATCATAGAGTTATATAATCAAATGTCAAGATGTACTATACAAGAGACTTGAAGTTTGCAACTAACACCATAGATTATTCGGATAAAAGTGACATGAAATATTAAAGTTGCCAGTTGTTGTTTTAGACAGCCATGGGTTTTAACAACACATAGTAAGAACAGAAAAGGTACGTGTAGCACTTTGCTTAACTACTACTGCAGCAACCGCCATTGTTCTGTAGAATTGGCTGACCTTTCATCTGGACAGTTCCACTTCCTGATGCCTTGTTTGCATTCGGCTGGCTTCCCATTCTGCAAAGTTAAAGAGTAATAATACGATCACACTAAAATGAACCAGCAAATGTAGATACAATGAAAACAAATCTCTCATAAAAACTCGTGTACACAAGCTTGAAGAGGAGGCTACAAGAGATTGACACAGAAGCAAGTTTGTAGATTTGCTTTCCATTACTCATCAAGTCCCCAATAACGCATTTCGGATTTTATTACTTTACATGAATGGTTCATTTCATGAATTGCAGCAGAAATAAAACCCCAGAGAATGCCTTGATGTATAATGGCGATTAAGAAGAGTAGTTTAGACCAGCTTCACTAGGGAAGCTAGAGTAGCATATTGGATAAACTATGAGGAAAACTTAAAAGACAGTGAGCATACCTCTTCTTGATCTCGCCAGCAATAGTTAAGAATGCTTGTTCGACGTTGATAGAATCCTTAGCACTGGTCTCGAGAAATGGAATTCCAAGCTCATCCGCTAAGGCCTGTAAGTGTTTATCAATAGATGATACGTAAGACACGCAATGTCACAGCTGTGTCAGAATAAGCGGCTACTGAACATAAGCACATTTTAATCACTAGAATCAGATCCATCTAACTTTGGACTTTGTTCAATAATCATATACATTCATTAACCCTTAGCTGGAGGATAGGATTGTAATATCATCACAAATCACAATGTTATGATTAGTGCTGCGATGATACGATCAAATGCAACTCATCTAAATGCGGATAGGAAAAAAAAAACACAATCATAACTGGAATAAAAGAAAAATTGCAAGAGGAAATCACTAATAGTGGATGGGAACTAACCTTTCCAGTTTCGGTGGACACAACTTTACTCTCAACCATATCATTCTTGTTACCGATAAGAAGCTTGCACACACTCTCATTAGCATACCTGTCAATCTCACTCAACCACTGCTTCACGTTGTTGAAGCTCTCCATCTCAGTACAGTCGTACACAATCTGTTGCAAAATTATCATTAAGTTCCATCAGCTGGGTTTTTAGAGCATTAAAGATTAAAGACAACATCTCATGATCCTTCCTTCCACTTAGCATAACATGTTTTTAAAGTCCACATAGAAGAGCAATATGATAAAAATCAACCACATAAGTAAAGAGAGGCTCTGCTTACGATGATTCCATGAGCTCCTCTGTAGTAGCTGCTAGTGATGGTCCTGAAACGTTCTTGCCCAGCAGTATCCCACTGAAGAGAATAAACAAAAAGTAAATGATTATAACTATCTAAAACATATCAATGGAAGACTAATAAAACTCACGATTTGAAGCTTAACGGTCTTCCCATCCAGCTCAATGGTCCTAATTTTCTGGGCATTTGAACCAAATTATTAAGTAACATTGCGATGAACGAACAAACAATCAACCATATAGTATATGCTCATATCACATAGGGTAAATAAAAAGAACGCACGAAGTCAACACCAATGGTACTAATGTAACTGTCGATGTAAGCATCATCCTGTAATACAAAAAACAAATCCAAAATCAGTTGAGATTCTATAATCGAGAAATTAAAAAGGAGGAATGTCAATAACTCACAGCGAATCGAAGAAGAAGGCATGATTTTCCAACAGAGGAATCACCGATCAACAAGAGCTTGAACAGATAATCGCTGAAATTAACAAAAACACGAAAAACCGCTGTGACTAGTGGTGAGAAAGTGGTGTGAATACAAATGCGTAAAGTAGGAAACAAACACTTACTACTCGGTGCTCATGATTAATTTTTCCCAGGAAAACGCTTTCTCGGGGAAAATAACAAAGAGCTTCTTCGTTGAGTCGTGTCAATTAGAGTGCTATCAACATTGAAGAAGGGACCCCACGACTTCTGGATTGAGATACGTTCTGTGACAATAAAAGAAGCTTTGACCTTGTCTCACTGATTTCTTTACACTGTTGAAACTAGAGACTCTGTCTTCTTATATGGGCCTTTATTGATAGTGGGCCGGGCTCGAATCTTTGAGTTAGACGAAGCTATCTAGGCGTCCCGTTTGGGATCCAGTTTCTGTGTGTCCGTCCATTGAGGTAAAGATTCTACGAGGCGAAATACTATGATTTATTTATAAGATAGGGATGAGAATAAGATATGGTTAACAAATTATCATCACATTATTTTTTCTTTAAAAAAAAATATTAAAATTCATTAAAATTATCATCCTCTTTACGGGGCGCCGGAATAGTACAAAGCACACCGGTTGAACCGGAGAAACGGATCTTCCTAGGTTACAAGGCATAGACTAGAATATCATCACATTGCCATACCACAATTCTACGGCTATAATTTAACGAAGTAAATTTTTAATTCACAAATATACACTCTGAAAATAGATCATTCCCTAATCTATCATTTATTGTTCTCCATCAAATCTATTTTTCTATTCAACGCGTTTGTAGCTTTGGTAACGTATTAAGCAAAAAACAATTGTTTCACGCGTTAACGCGGAATATACCTAGTTATAAATAAACTTACATGACGAAGAAACGTACACAATCTCATTCTTAATCATCTTACACAAGAATCAGAAGAAGAAAAAAAAATTCAATATGGCGATCGTGAGTCCTAACTATTGTGCACCGTACCCGGTAGATCTGGGAATCGTACGAAAGGTGATGACGATAACGGATGGTAACTTTGCCGTCACAGACGTCAACGGAAATCTTCTTTTCAAAGTCAAGGAACCGATGTTCAGTCTTTCCGACAAAAGGATCTTACTCGACGCATCAGACACTCCCATTTTGACCTTGAAAGAAAATGTAAGTAGCACACTTTTTATTGTGGTAAAATATATAGTTTTTTTTTTAACATCATCATTGATTTTCGTTAAAACCTTTCCCTAATGGCCATGATTTTTAACATTTTTTCTCATTGAAATATGAATTTTTGTAGAAGGTGAGCCTTCACGATAGGTGGCAAGTGTTTAGAGGAAAGAGTACAGACCAAAATGATTTGGTATACACATTGAAACGATCGTCGATGTTTCAGCTGATTAAGCCAAAGCTAGATGTCTTCTTGGCTCATAATAAGGAAATGAAGGAATGTGACTTCCATGTCAAAGGAAGCTGGATCGACCGGTCCTCTGTCATCTACGCCGGCAAATCTGACGTCATTGTTGCTCAGGTAATCGTCATCCTTTTCGTTTAACTAGTTATATAGTATGATCGTGTTGGTTAAATTTTTTTTTTTTTTTGTGTTATGGCTTTATCAGATGCACAAGAAGCATACGGCGCAGAGCATATTGATTGGGAAGAGTAATTTCTCAGTTACGGTTTATCCGAATGTTGATTATGCATTTATAGTTTCTCTCATTGTAATTCTCGATGACATTAACCGAGAAGATTCTGGAGAGTAAACACAATTTTCTAGTGAATGGTTCTTGATATTCCTTCTGTTTCATTTTAGATGGTGTTTTAAATTTTTATTTTATTTCGATTTAAATGATATTTTCAATTTTCTATGTAAAACTTTAATATCATTTGATGTTTTTGACTTTTATTATTCTATTTATGAATTTTTATTGGTCGGGTTAGCTTTAATGTAAAACAAAAACAAAACAAAAGTTTAACTGGTGTATAAAAACATTAAACACCGAGTAATTTAAAACAGAGGGTGTTTCTAATATGAACGGAATATCATTATTTAATTCTTGAAACCCCTGAAAAGCCTTGAAGTTTTGTTTTGAAACGAATATATCATAATTTCTTGGATACCATTCTCTTTGTCACGACAGAGGATTCAGTTCATTGAATCAATGCTTTCGCTGTCGGAAAATCTCAACCCCTAAGTAATCGATAGTAGTCTTGATAAGTGCAACATTTGGCTTCGATACATTCACCCGAACAGCGGTTATCCGAGGAAACGTTTCAAGCGTTCTGGACGCGATGAGTTCCGCGACTGTCTCCAGAAGGTTTCTTGGTGACCCTTCTACAACTTCTTTAGCTATGCTGCAAACCAAAAATCAAACCATTTAAAACTATATGTAGTGATTGACATGGAGATGTGGTTTTGGTAAGAGCTAATAACCTGAAAATGTCAACATAGCTGATAGTGTCATCTAAGTTGTCTGATTCACCAGCCTTTTTAAGACTCACCCACGCATCGATGTCAACGAGAAACATCTGCCCTAAAGTCTTCTCCTCTGGAATCGCTCCATGGTAACCGTAGAACTTTAACCCTTTTAGTATCAGTTTGTCTCCTCCAGTCATTGACATGTCTTTCTCCGATGATTCTGTTCCAAGAACTATATAGTAAAAACTGCATATAAGCTTAAGGCTTAAGAACTGTCTTTGTCACACTTTATACACACAAGCTTGCAAAAATTAAGCATGATTAATTATCTTAGATTAATTATTTACGCATCAACATTTACTGTAACAAACTCAAAAAATTGCCAGAATCTTAACATTTTACCAAAAATTAAAACAGAGTTTGTAAAGTTAAGACACATTAACTAACTAATGAAAGTGTTGTCTGGACAGTAAATCATGTCGAGAGAGAAACTAATTCCAAATATTAACTGAAATTAACCAGATCCTAATATACATATCTCGATCTTCGTCATCCGATTAGGAACTGAGGACATACCTCGTGGTGACAACGTCGCCAGAGCCGTCGTTTCAAGTGAGCTGTACATCTCTCCTCCGTTCGCGGCAACAGATTTTTAAGATTAGATGAATGTGAGAGACAGAGTGATAGGAGGAAATCAGTTTTTCTAATTTAAGAAGGAAGTAAAATGGAGCAGATAGAGAGAGGGTGTGTGATGGTGGGCCAGGGTAAGATATTTTATAGGCCCAATATCCGAGGGTCATTTAGTGTTTCTTCTTGCTGGTCCATCTAATATTTTATTTTCTTGGTGCAATTTACATTAGTGACAAAATCTCGGGGGAAAATAACAAAACAAAACAAAGCTAATCACAATTTAAACTAAGAAAATTAAATTTGTATGGCACTATATCATCAGCTGCAGAAATTGGATTTAACCATGATCCACGTATAGTTTGTCCAAAAGAATTAAAAGTCTGGACCAAAGGGCTATGATGTATTCAAAGAATAAACAGGATATGATAGAGAAGTGTCACACGAACTCTTCATTGGAAAGATCCAGAGGAAAGCAAAAGCTCTCGAGAAAGTAGCACTAAAAATTGTGGTTGAGAATAAAATCCATCATCTTCAACGCTTAAAAGTGATTTTAAGACAATTGTGTTTCTACTTACATTTGTTGACTGGAGTTATTAAAATTGTGCAGTCAATGACTAGCGTGATGACAACGCTGAAGTTCCACCATCTCATATGCCGATAATATCGCTGACTAAATATCCGGTTCTTTTATGATTTAAATCAAACTTGAATTACGGGTCGTATTATTATCTCTTGGTCATATATTTGGATAGTTGAATACTTTATACGTTCACCAGTTGATGCTTTCAAGTTCATAGTCTTTTTTTGTCAACAAAGTAGATAGTTAAAAATGAAATTTAATATACTGGACATGGTTCTTCGTTCAATTATTCAAAGTGTCGTTGTTTTTGTTAATTAGTTGTAAATTTAGAATGATACTGATGCATAACATCCGCTTCCAATCGTTAATCGCTCGCTTTAACCTTTAATTATACATCGTAGTTATTTTCGTACAATATAACAATCGCAATGGTATTCGTCGTGTTTAAAGCAGATAGGCTTCATAACTTATGAGCAAATATAATAGTATGCATGTGGCTGTGATTTGTGAAACAAGTCAATGAATCTCTAGCCATGATAATTACAATTAGAATTTAAGAAAATGATCAAATTATACATTACTTCTAAAAAATTCCTGAAATATAAAGTGGGAAGGCTAAACAGTTATGCGATAAAAAAGAATGATCATGCATGAATCATGATGCATTAGATACTGCTTGTTCCTTTAGTGCGAAGCATAGCTAGGGCCAGTGACCACCGCACTCCAGTGGCATGAAGCACATTAGTTGTCAAACGTTGTCGCATAAAACAATCATTCAAATTCTAAAGTGAAATTTAAACTTAATTGTATGCGATTGAACCTCTATAAGCATTGATTACGTAACGGTAGGATCGATCGTGTCAAATGTTTGGAGGATGTCTTAAAGTGCGATGGACATAGAATAAAAGAATGGCATGCGCCTCTAACCAATACATCTTACTATTAATAGTTAAGTTCTTAACTGATAAAGAGTATAATCTAACCCCTACTGAAAGTCCTAAACAACTTGATCAATATATCTTGGAGTTTTTCATGATTATAGCTTTTTCTTTAAAAAATATTTGTTGAAATTTTAGCGATCGTTTGTGTTGTTTTTGTTTGGACACCAAGAACGGTGAACTACCAGCTTTTTAAAGTCTAATAATAATTCTTTTTATTTAATAGAATGACGTTAATTTTGGAAGGAATAATAATAGACACCTAAGATTAGTACTTTTTAAATTAAAGTATAATGAGACAAAAACACATGGTCTACAAATAATTCTCAACACATGAATTCCAAAACTGAAGTTTTGATGTGAGCTACCCATTTTTGTCTAAATTGACTAAGTTTAATAATTAAAAAAAGGTGAAGTATCTTGTAAACCAAAACGGAATATAGCAACCCGTGAGATTGGGTTAGACAAATTGATTCTAAAACCCGGTTCATACGCTAACGTTCACGGGAAATACTTAACCACGGTTAACTAATTTTACACACATTTAACTCCGGTTTGCTGTTTTGTTCCAAGTCTATCGTTCGTTAGAGAGAGAGAGAGAGGGACAGATCTGTGAAGTTGAGATCTTTCTTTTTCACTTTTCTTCGTTGTCTCTCTCTGTCTACACGCTTGTGCTGTGTTGTGTGTGCCCACTTTCTCTCTCTCTCTTCGCACTATAACCCTTTTCATCTTTTAGCAGAGAAGAAGAAGAAGAAGCTAAAAACTTCAAGTTTTAATTTTAGCTTCCAAAGTTTTCATCTTTCCAAGATAGAACTCGCTTTCTATTTCTGGGCATTGATCTAATCAAACAAGTTATATTAGATTAAACCCATAAAAAGAAACTTATTTTTTTTTTGATTTCACCTGTTTTGAAAGAGTTTGTTTAACGTCTCTTCTCTCTGTTTTCGTGACGTCTCTGTTTCAATGGTGGTGAAGATGATGAAGTGGCGGCCGTGGCCGCCGCTGGTGACGAGGAAATACGAGGTGAAGCTATCGGTTAGGAGGCTGGAAGGCTGGGATCTGGCGAGGGAAGAACCGGAGAAGGAGAGATTGAGGGTGGAGATTCGGTGGAAAGGGCCAAAGGCGACATTGGGATCTCTGAGGAGGTCGTCGGTGAAGAGGGACTTCACCAAGGAAGCTATGGCTGAAAGCGACGTCGTTTCGTGGGAAGAGGAAGAGTTTCAGAGCTTGTGCTCTCTCACTTCTTACAAGGAGGACACTCTGTTTTATCCTTGGGAGATTGCTTTCTCTGTTTTCACCAATGTAAGTGTTTCGATAACAGAAAACTCCAAAACGGTTATAGGGCTTTGATTGGTTAGTATCTAAAGGATTTGAAGTCACACAACGGTCTTTTAGATTCAAAGCTAGAGACTTTTGTGATATATTGATTTGGTACATTCAAATGGTTATAGATTCTTCATTCTTGGTTCTGTATGTTGATGACATGTCTGATTAAAATTTGATTTTCCAGGGAACGAAGCAAGGGCAGAAGAATAAAGCTCCTCTCGTTGGAACAGCATCTCTGAATCTTGCTGAATACGCCCGTGTAACTGATCAAAGAGAGTTTGAATTAAACCTTCCTCTTACCCTCTCTGCTTGTATAGCCTCTGAGCCACACCCCTTGCTCTGTGTACGCTCCCTTCTCTCTTCATTACTTCATTGGCTAGATCTTGGTTTCTTGAACTTAGGGGGTCTCTTTGTTCTTTAGGTATCATTGAGCCTGTTTGAGCTCAGAACCACTCCAGAAACCTCAGAATCATCGGCTGCACAAACAGCTGTTGTGCCTGTCCCGTCTCCACCTCCACCTCACGAACCCCACCAAACCGAGAAGGAAGACGTTTCTGCAATCAAAGCAGGTCTCAGAAAAGTCAAGATCTTCGTTTCCACAAGGAAAGCCAAGAAGGCTTGCCGCGAAGAAGGCAGGTTCTCGAGCTTCGAATCATCAGAATCCCTTGACCTTTCCGAGGAAGGCTCTGACGAATGCAAAGAAGATCTGATGAGCGTGAGAAAGTCTTTCTCCTACGGACCTCTGTCTTACGCAAACGGTGTTGGAAGCTCGTTGAACCGCGGCGCAAAGGTGAGCGAAGAGGACGAGGATTGGATTTATTATAGCCACAGGAAGTCTGACGTAGGAGGAGGAGGAGGAGGTTGCTCGGACGTTGAAGATAACTCTTCTGGTTTGGTGTATGAGACATCATCAGTTCTTCCACGTCGTAGCATATTGCCGTGGAGGAAGAGGAAGCTGAGCTTTAGGTCGCCGAAGGCTAAAGGAGAGCCTTTGTTGAAGAAAGATAATGGAGAAGAAGGTGGAGATGACATTGATTATGATAGGAGACAACTTAGCTCAGATGAAGCTCTTGTGGTAAGATCTCATCAACTCCTATGTTATAGTTCTTGTCCATGTTCATCGTTAATAGGCAATTTGTATATTAGAGGATTATTGATTTATTTTTGTATATATTATATTAGATATTTAAAATTTTAGATTTAATTATAAAATTATTTTAATAAATTGTAAAAATTAGACATACAAAAAAAAAGAAATTAGACAAATGATTTTGCATTAACATTATTGCTTGATTAGACATATTTAGACCAATTTAGATAGATTTTAACTGATTTTAACCGGTTTAGAACAGTTTAAACCAATGTGAAGGTCATAACTTGGATTTTAAGAAAATTGTTTCGGTTATAATCAGTTTTGCCACCTAGAGAAATTTATAGGACATTGGTTTTTGTTAGTGTCTGTGTCTCAACTTTTGGCATATGTTATATTTGCAGAGGAACAAAACAGATGAAGAATCATCAGCTAATCCTACACAATCTTCTTTCTTGGAGTTTGGAGACGACAGTTTTGCTATTGGAAGCTGGGAAGAGAAAGAAGTGGTAAGCAGAGACGGACACATGAAGCTTCAGACAAGTGTCTTTCTCGCTTCCATCGACCAGAGAAGCGAGCGTGCAGCTGGTGAGAGTGCATGCACAGCTCTCGTAGCTGTCATCGCGGATTGGTTCCAGAAGAACGGTAACCTCATGCCTATCAAGTCTCAGTTCGATAGTTTGATCAGAGAAGGCTCGTTGGAGTGGAGAAACCTCTGCGAGAACGAAACCTACATGCAGCAGTTCCCCGACAAGCATTTTGATCTCGACACTGTGTTACAAGCAAAGATCAGGTCTCTGACCGTTGTCCCAGGGAAGTCCTTTGTCGGTTTTTTCCATCCAGAAGGGATGATCAACGAGGGAAGCTTCGAGTTTCTGCAAGGTGCCATGTCTTTCGATAGCATTTGGGACGAGATTATCAATCTAGACGATGATGAGCGTGTTTACATTGTGAGCTGGAACGATCACTTCTTTGTACTCAAAGTTGAAAACGAAGCTTACTATATCATTGACACGCTTGGAGAGAGGCTATACGAGGGCTGTGACCAAGCTTACATCTTGAAGTTCGATGATAAAACCGTCATCCACAAGAATCTTCAAGCAGAGGAGTCAGAATCCGAACCTGAACAACCAGAGGTTGTGTGCAGAGGGAAGGAGTCATGTAAAGAGTATATCAAGAGCTTCTTGGCGGCGATACCGATCAGAGAGTTGCAAGAGGATATCAAGAAAGGATTAGCTTCGACTGCACCCGTTCATCAACGCTTACAGATCGAGTTTCATTACACGGAGATGAGTGCAACAAGCACGGATGTCGTCGCTGTCTGAATAGTTTTAGGCAGAGAGTATGCTAACGTTTTTGAGGTTCTTGTTAGTTTTGTAACTCAGTCTAACTTGTGAATGTAAGAGTTGCTCTCTTTTATTCAGACATGATCTTGTTCACTCATAGCAACAACAAACAGATCGAAATGCACAATCTCACTAATCAAATGTAGGTTGTGACATTAGAAACAACATTCTCCTCACTGCTGCAACTGATCATATACATTGTAAACAAGCCAACCTTCAATAGCTGCAGCTTCGAGACGATCATTACCCCCAGCTTCATCCCACTTAGACTGAATCGAATCGAGTCTACTCATGTCATACGAAAGTATCTTCTCAGCTAACTCTCTAGTCCCAAGAAACTCAACGATAGGAGTTCCTCTAGCTACAGCAGCTAGCTTCCCGATCTCCAGAGAGCTTCTGATCACAATCCCGTGATTCTCTTTGAGCAGAACAAGGTCTTGTTCGATCTGAACGCCGACGAACGTGACGAACTTGGAAGCAAAGAAACGGTAGAGATCCTTGAGATTGTTGTCAGTGAACTGGTTTGGGAGGCGAAGGAAGAGACAGAAGTTCTTGGTGCTTAGCTTCACTGCGGATAGACGCCGCTCTGACTTTGTGTGAACGGATTCGACGTCCCAGTAGACGTCGAAGACGATGGCTCTGTTTCCGTTCAAGACGCAGTCTTCTAGGATACGGGAAAGGTAAGGAGAGATGTCGGTTGAGGATTTAACGTCAATGGCTTTGGTCTGTATCCAAGAATCATCAACCATTGAGAATCCTTGACCATCAAAGGACGCCATGTGGTTCTGAAAAGATATGATCAAAAGTACATATTAAGACAACATCATAGATCCATTAGCTTCGAGAAAGAAAGCGTAGTTCTCTGTTCTAATGTTTGAACTGATCGGTTATGTGGATAAGAAAGAAAAGGTAAGACCTTTACAAAGTATCGATCAGAGAGAAAAAAAGACTTAGAAGATTGAGTTAAACACACAAAAGAGAAAGAAGATGAAGACCAAATCTTTGAGAGATTCCGCTGGGGGAAGGAGAGACTGAGAGAGACTGCTTTTGTGTTTCTGTCGGGAGAGAGAGAAGAATGAAAAAGTATTAGGACATTACTGCAAATGTGTGAATATAAAGGCCTGTTCAGCGGAGGACACGTGTCAATGCCAGTAATGGTGTACGACTGTATGTTTGATAATTGTTTAAAATAAAAAATAAATTAATCTTTTTTTTTTTATCACAATACGGAAGACAAAGATAATCTTAAGACAAACCGGTATGACGAATTGCTAGTATCTATCCAGGTGTGGCACCGTGTTAACATATGAGAAAACACGATTTCTTGTTCGAGCTTGTCTTGCCGGAAGTCCGCCAACATTACTTGGATCTAGGTTGATAAACCACTTTACCATCTGGTAGGACTCCATAGGGATTTAAACTCATTAAGTTCACGCAAAAGCTCGCCGCCCTCGTGTAGATATCATTTTGACTAGTTCTTGAGAATCGCGAACAAAATAATCACAGAACGGTGGCGAGATAAGCATTTCAAAGCCCATATTAAGCTCTTGAGTTCCGTATGTAGTGGTGAAATTTGCTTATGACAACCATGTAGCCGAGTAGATCTATTGATCCATCTTGAAGCTGTAAAATCCATCCCACTCCACTCGTTGCACCATCATTCTTCCATGATCCGGCCCACACGACAAATAAAGATAGGGAGGTCCGGGGTCCACCGGTATGGGATCAGAACACTTACACATGGATCGATCTCCTCATTGGCCGAAACCAAGCATTACATTCCCGCATCGCTAGTTCCGTTGTGTCCCTTGGTGCTAGATCGCGTCCATTATAAAGTTTTTCATTCCGCTTTCCATATATACGGATGAGCCAAGGAAAGACCTTGGTTAATTCCTCCATGGTTCCACCAATATTTATCCTTGAGAGAAGGTAATTTATATTGGTGTACGATTTGGTGAAGGAAAAATTCCGGAGCCGATGGAATGGTTGAGAGAGCCCAAAGATTGCAGAATTTGGAGGCATGTAAAACCATATGATTAATTGTTTCCTCCGCGATGACCACACCTTGGACAGCTAGGATCGTTCCCAATATGTCTCTTAAAGAGCCTTTCGTTAATCAAGCACGCGTCCGATAAAATCTGCCATAAAAATGACTAAATTTGTTCCCCGTTTTGATTTTCCAAATTTTTTCCTTCATGGGTTGAGAGAAGGCAGCTGGTTCGAAATACCGTTTCATTATCGGTTTTGATCTTGCGAGCATATAGCGACTTGACCGAGTATTTTCCGAAATAGATAGTTCCAACAATAACCATCCGGTTTGGGATTCTCGCTAATATGTAAACTACTGAACCAATGAAATGTCATCGGGGTGCAGCAGGTTTCTTAGTTTGGTAATGTCCCACTCCTTTCTCACGGGATCGATCAGGTCAGCCACTCTAAGGGTGGGATCAAAGTTGTTGACTATCATAGAGGTCTGGCCTTCGTCCGTAACCACGGATCTTCCCAAACAAGTGTGTGTTCCCCTGTACCAATCGTGACGGAGGCCTGGTTGACTAGATTCTTCGCAGCCATAATACTTCCATCCATAGGATGGTCTTGAAGCCTTTGGTGCTTTGAAAGGGTGGTAGTTCCTGAAATACCTTCCTTTAAGGACTCTCGTCAGTAAGGAATTTGGATTTTGCTCCAATCGCCAAAGTTGTTTAGCCAATAAGGCTAGATTAAATTCTTCAAGTGATCGGAACCCAATTCCTCCTTCTCTTTTAGGAAGACATACTTTGTCCCATGCTATCCAATGCATACCTTTTGGATTAGAGCCAGAGCTCCACCAGAAATTTGATATTGCACTAGCTATTTTTTTACACAGTCCTTTTGGGAGAAGGTAACACGACATCGGGAATGTCGGAATAGCCAATGCTACCGATTTGATCATGACTTCTTTACCGGCTTTAGATAGATGTTTTGCAGTCCACCCATTAACCTTCTGGTGTAGGTTGTCTTGGACATAAGCAAACACCTGAGTTTTAGAACCTTGAAGTTGTTCTGGTATGCCTAGGTACTTGCCATTACCGCTTTCAGTGGAGATCCCTAGAATATTCTTCAAATTTTCCATATTTCCTGGAGGCACTTTTTTCCCGAACGTGATAGCTGACTTGTCAAAATTAATCCTTTGTCCAGAGGCATTTCCATATGAATCGAGGGCGTTTGTAAGCTGCTACATTGCTCGAGCTGCTTTGCGAAAAAGACCGCCATCCGCAAATAAGAGATGGGATATCGGGGACTTGCTTGGGCCACTTTGAGGCCATTAATTTGACTCGAGCTTTCGCCTTTCTTATGTTTGCTATAAGGACCTCGTACCTGAGAATAAATAGATCTGGCGAGTGGATCCCCACGGCGCAAACCTCGGTAGAGTTATAAGGCCCGTAGGTTACCATTAATCAAGACGCTTATAGACACCGACCTTACACATCTCATTATCCATTGGATCCATTTATCCCTAAAACCCATTTTCTCATCATAGCTTCCGTGAAGTCCCATTCCACTGTCGTAGCTTTGCTCATGTCCGCTTTGATAGCCATGAACTCATTCTTACATTTATTGTTGGTTCTTAGAGCATGAAATGCTTCCTGTGCTAGAGAATGTTATCTGCGATAGCGTCACGCCACAAGCGGTGTGTTTCGAAATAAACTTTGGCAAAAACCGTCGTAATCTCTGACATAACACTTTAGATATAATTTTGTAGCACACATTACAGAGACTAATGGGACGGAAATTAGTCATGTCTCTTGGCCGCTCGGTTTTTGGAATCAGACAAATGTTTGTTTCGTTCAGTTGCGGATCGAAAGAATCAGAATTGAAAAATTCTTGGACCATTTCGATTACCTGGGGTCCAATGGTGTTCCAGTATTTCTGGTAAAAAAGCGCTGTCATTCCATCCGGTCCTGGAGCTTTCTCAGGGTGTATTGAAAAGACTGCCTTTTTAATTTCGGCAGGTGATCTTAAGTTGGAATTGCCAAGGAGCTGGTAGCTTTTTGGCAATTCGGCACCTGAGGGAGATCCGTCACAAGTTCTTTCCGGGTATTATGTTTTTGATGGAAACTAAGAATAAGAGAGATTTTTTACAAGATCTCCAAGTTGAGTTTGGTTATGATTTTCTTTTTACTGTTGAACCCTCTGGTCTTAGTGGTGGTTTAGCTCTTTTCGCTTTGTCTGAATTCAATGTTCAAGTTTTATCTTCCAATAATAGAGTCATTGATGTATCAGCAACAATTGATGGCAATAAAGTTTTTATATCTTTCGTTTACGGAGATCCTGTCATTAATCAAAGGCATTACGTCTGGGAGCAACTTGCTAGAATAAGTAGTTCACGCTCTAATGCGTGGTTTATGGTTGGTGATTTCAATGAAATCAATGGTAACCATGAGAAATCGGGAGGCCGTACCCGGAGTGAAAGCTCTTTTTTAGACTTTCGACTCATGCAACAAAACTGTGGGATGATTGAGCTTCCATATTCGGGAGATTGTTTTTCGTGGGTAGGAAGAAGACATAACTACCTTATAAGATGTAGACTCGATAGAGCAATGGGGAATGCTGAATGGTTCAGTTTATTCTCTAATACATCGTCCCAATACCTTCGATTTATGGGCTCTGATCATCGGCCTATTATTACTCATCTCTCCAACCGAAAGAGAAAAGGTTGGAAGAAATTTCGTTTTGATAAACGATGGACGTCCAAAACAGGATTCGAAAATATCGTGCGAGAGGGATGGATAGATATTGAAAACAATAATGAGATTTCTCTCCACGAGAATAAGGAAGTGCAGTCGACTATTTCTGGCGTAGAGGAGAACTACAATACTCAAAAGACTCTCGAAGAACTTAAAGAGAAACTTGATAAAGGTCAAGTGGACCAGTCCCTATCCGCAGCTGAAGTTTCTTCGATACAGATCCAATTGCAAAAGGCATATGAAGAAGAAGAATCTTTCTGGCAACAAAAGAGTCGGAACCAATGGTTCAAAAAAGGCGAACGTAACACGAGTTTCTATCATGCAACAACCAAGCATCGACGTGCACGAAACCATATCAGTGGTCTAAATGATAGCAGAGGAGTTTGGTGTGAAAACGAGAGGAAAGTCAAAACCATTGCAGTAGAGTTTTTTAGAGAGCTCTTCACATCATCTACACCTTCAGATATCGAAGTATCGCTTAACCACTTGGAAAGAACTATCTCTCCGGAAATAAATTAATCTAAATATCTGCTACAACTAACGATTGTTTTTAAATGATTTTAAAAAATTTGGTCAAAACTAAAAATTAAACACTGCATAGGTGCTAATCTTTTAGAAAATGTTTATTCACTAGAACAAGATTGATAGTTTTCAAATGTTTCTTTGATAAACAATTTTGGTAAAGAGAGAATGTTTTTCTTTTATACAAAGTAAATGGAGTGATTCGAGCAAGCAAAGATTGTTGTAGCTCTAGATGTCTACAGCCAAGGATGATCCAAATCCAATATTATATGAGAATTTGATGCATGTTAACTCCTTTTTGTGCCCATCAACCATCTTCATTTTAAGTGAGTATGAACCCTATGAAAAATGAAGGATTATATTTGATATGAGAAACACAATAGACTAATGATCATATTAAGCAATCTTGACAAATATAGGGTTCAACTTATTCCCTCCACCCATGAAAAATAGTAGCCCATATTTTGTTTTGTTAAACGATAGTATATATAACACCATATTCAATGAGCCTAACGAATCAGGGTGTCACTATACCCACTATGCTTCAAAATGATAAACTTACATGAGGAATATAACCGGCTAGCATTTGCGAATGCGTTACCAAGAAATCTCCAATAGCCACTGGACATTTTATCTCATCACAAAGATCATGTGACTGAATAAATATGTCATCCAAAGTATGAAACTTCGATAACCAGCTTTCCTCTTGAGATCACATTGTCTTCATGTATACAAAACAATCAAATCAAAAACCATTAGAACAGCAAAACTCCATCTAAATCATTATACTTCTTGAAAAATAGCTAGAAAAGCAAGAACAAGGACAATGAAGGATCATCATTCTCAAAACATAACAAGTTCAAGTTGTAACATAAAAATATAACAAAAAAACATCAAAATAACTGAACAAACAAAATCTCCAAGGAAATGCTAGAACTAGAGTGTGCCTGTGTTAACAGAAATGCTGAAAGTGGCTGGTTCGCCTCTAACTATAGGATACGACGATATATCAATTCTTTGGACCTTTACTTCATACTCTTCCTTGCCATCTGGAACCAAACACGTAACAAATCAGATCAAGATTCAAAAATCATCTTTAATAAGATTAAATTCTTATAGCAAACTATAATCAAACATCTGGCAATCAAGAATCAATGAAACACACAGTCACGCTTTTGGGAGACCAGACATACCACAGTACTTGACATCGGTGGCTCTAACAATCGTTGAGACGAAAAGGAAGAAAGAGATAGCCAGAGAAAATCTCCACATGATTGATAGATTGTGCAAGTTAAAAAAGAAGAAGCAGAGTTCTAGTCTTCTAGAGTTAATGATGATTGAAGGACGAGGAGACAAACAAGCAAAAAGACAGAACAAAAATGCGGAATCATTTCACGAGGAATATCAGATAGATGATCTTTAACCGTTCATTTAGAGTTGGTCCCTTGATTCATGCAAGCAGACGGTTTGGATTTTCTAGTAAATCTATAGGATTTAGAAATGAATAAACCTATATGTGTTATTTAAAAAAAAAAAAAAATATTTTACATTTTCTACTTGGTTTTGGTTACCACTGGGCTCCAAAAATAGTTGGAATTTGCCAGCTCAGATTGACCCTTTTTAAATATGCACACAACTAATAATTTTGGAAATAAATACAATAATTTCTTATTTTCTTCCAACATTTTAACACAAGGATATATATATTTTTTCTAAATATTGCTCCTTCTGTTTTGTATTAAGTATCATTTTACTTTTATTTTTTTTTAATTAGAAATGTTATTTTAATTTTCAATATAAATATTAAATAAAAAATTTAGATTATTCTTAGATTGAACTCATTAATTAATAAATCAAACAAAATAATATATTAAATAAAAATAAATAAAACAGAAAATTTAATATTTTTTTTCAAAATTTTGTGTTTAAAAACTTTAAACTACATTTATAATTTATAATGAAACAGAAGAAGTATAAATTTAATTTTATAGAAGCTAATTCAAAAACATTTCTCATGAGCCTCTTTAGCCACCGGCTGGTCCCGCAGGATGCGTCATCTGTCCGCCACCGTCTCCAGCGCCGTCTTGAATATAAATTCGGCCCCTATACCCACTTAACTTAATCGGAGTTAAAGTAAAAGAGCCCATATAGATATCAGAACTAGAAGCCCAATAAATATCCAGATTAAATAAATCAATTGTGGTAGTTAGACCGGGTCAAAATTACTGGGTTCAAAAAGAGATATGGATCCGTATCGGATTATCCGCTAAGTTCCAGATGTATCGGTTCGACCGGCCGGTCTAGATCTAAAATCATCGCTCATTCGTATATGAACACAAGACCAAAAATAAACCCTAAATCTCTCTCTCTCTCTCCTCTCTTCTTCACTCCCTTCTCTCTCCTTCCTCCGTAGCTCATTCACGCATCTACAATGGCGTCGATGATGGTAAGTTGCATCTACACTCTCTCTCCATACACTTCTATGTTCAGATACTGACTGATGTGAATCTACTTTGATCTGAGCAGCAGCCGCAGATCATACTGCTGAAGGAAGGCACAGACACTTCACAGGGGAAAGCGCAGCTGCTCAGCAACATCAACGCCGTCACGGCGGTCGGCGACGTGGTTCGTACCACGCTCGGGCCGCGAGGGATGGACAAGCTCATCCACGACGATAAGGGATCCGTCACCATTTCCAACGACGGCGCCACGATCATGAAGCTCCTCGATATCGTTCATCCCGCCGCTAAGATCCTCGTCGACATCGCCAAATCTCAAGATTCAGAGGTGCCGATTTGATTGAGTTACTGATTTTATATCACTATTGAGCTGGATCCTGGATCTTCAAATGTTTGTATTATCGATTGTGATCTAGTATATAGATCTTAGAATGGTGATTGAGTTGATCCTAGAATGATCTTTGAATTTTTTCGCTGCTGCTTTTGTTGTTGGTTAGGTAGGTGATGGGACGACTACTGTTGTTCTTCTTGCGGCGGAGTTTTTGAAGGAGGCTAAGCCGTTTGTTGAGGATGGTGTTCACTCTCAGAATCTGATTAGGAGTTATCGCACTGCGAGCACGTTGGTTTGTGTTTACTTCTCTTTTTAGTACGTTTTGCAATTACTAGATCTTGTTGTGTTACTCTAATAAACGAGTGTTTTGACGATGTAGGCGATTGAGAAGGTGAAAGAACTCGCTGTTAGCATTGAGGGGAAGAGTGTGGAGGAGAAGAAAGGTCTGTTGGCTAAGTGTGCTGCTACCACTCTTTCCTCTAAGCTTATTGGTGGAGAGAAGGAGTTTTTTGCTACGATGGTTGTTGATGCTGTTATGGCCATTGGGGATGACGACAGGCTGAATTTGATTGGGATCAAAAAGGTAAAACACTTTTTTTTTTCTTTTTGAAGCTTTTTAATTGGCCTTCTTGCATTGGGTGTTAAGTTCATGTCACTTGATTTTTTTTTGGAATTCACTATGCATCTGTGTATCTATCTGCAAACTTGTGTTTTGTTCTGTTTATCCTGCAACTTAAACTCTGCTCATTAATGGAGTTCTGCATGGCTGTGTTAAATTTCAATAGGATAGCGCGTACATTATTCCTATTAGTTTTCTAGTCGCAGTCATATACTACAGCTGGCGTCTATCCCTCCTCTATTCACTGCATTTCATTTCCAAGTTCTAGTTAGATTTGGGGGAAGTGGGGATGGTCATAGTATAAAATGTTTGATATCTTTAACAGATTGTCTCAGATTGGAAACTTTTAAGATCAAAGTCGTTTATATGAAATTTCCGTTTGTGCTTATGCTTTTAAAGCCAGCTTAGTGATGCTTCTAAGCTAATGTTATGGTTTGCTCTGCAGGTTCCTGGTGGCAACATGCGAGACTCTTTCCTAGTTGATGGTGTGGCTTTCAAAAAGACATTCTCATATGCGGGTTTTGAACAACAGCCAAAGAAGTTTCTTAATCCCAAAATCCTCCTGCTTAACATCGAGCTGGAGTTGAAATCTGAGAAGGAAAACGCTGAGATTAGGTTGGATATCTGGCTCTTTTTGTTAAATGTCCCCTTCAGTTCAATATCTTTATGCCTTATCTGACTTTGCTCCTGTCATTTGTTAACAGGCTGTCGGATCCATCACAGTACCAGTCAATAGTCGATGCAGAATGGAATATCATCTATGACAAGTTAGACAAATGTGTCGAAAGTGGAGCAAAAGTTGTTCTTTCTCGATTGGCTATTGGTGATCTAGCTACTCAGGTTTGTCTAATCTCTCGATTGGCTATTGTCAGTCTTTCATTATTTCTTGATAGATGGACATCTTCTAGGCACAATTACATTGGTTGGTTATAGTTTCCATGTTCTAGCATCTGTAGACGTTTTATTCGTCAGAAACCTATCATATTCGTTGCTCTTGTTAATAAATATTGTTCAGGACGATATCTTGCATCTTGTTGTTTCATTTTAGCATTAATAAAGTGAGTGCTTGACTGTGTTTGCCTCATTTAACTGAAGACTGTTGGCATATTTTTGCAGTACTTTGCAGATCGTGATATCTTCTGCGCTGGCCGTGTAGCAGAAGAAGATCTTAATCGTGTGGCTGCTGCGGCTGGAGGAACAGTTCAGACAAGTGTTAACAATATAATACCCGAGGTTAGTGGACAATGATTTTCTTTGCTTGCTATCTAGATATGCTTACAAGTTTTCAGTGACTTGTTGATTATATTCCTTTGAATCAGAGATCGGTTTTAATCTTGTGCAGGTTCTCGGAACTTGTGAGATATTTGAGGAAAAACAAGTTGGTGGGGAGAGGTTTAACATATTCAGTGGTTGCCCTTCAGGACGTACAGCGACTATTGTTCTCCGTGGTGGAGCTGATCAGGTAAACATCTCATAATGAAAAAAGGCTTAAATAATGAAACGAAAAAACATTAATACGATTTCCTTCGAAACACTAATGGCAGTTCATCGAAGAAGCTGAGCGGAGTTTACATGATGCGATTATGATTGTGAGAAGAGCTGTGAAGAACTCAACTGTTGTTCCTGGAGGTGGAGCTATAGATGTGAGTATCCTTCATTCACCATGGTTTGACTTTAAAATTTTGCACCTAGCTTAATAACATTGACAATGAAAGAGACGGCTCCGTGTTGTAGATGGAGATAAGCAAGTACCTGAGGCAGCATTCACGAACAATTGCTGGGAAATCACAGCTTTTCATCAACTCGTATGCTAAGGCCCTTGAGGTACACTTCTGGTTGACTTGGATGTTTTGCTTTGGTCCCTTTTTATTTCTGAAAATTCCATAACTGCTATGCGCATATCAAAATGAGCATCGTAGCCGTGTTTTTGTGTTATTTGGCATTGACAGAGTAGATATGTTTCCTGTTTGCCCGTAGTTGTGTCATTAAAATCTGGTAAACAACTAAGGAGGGTCCAAATTGATATTTTCACACTGATTGTGGTATGTATTACAGGTTATTCCACGACAATTATGTGACAATGCTGGATTTGATGCAACTGATGTCCTGAATAAACTAAGACAAAAACACGCCATGCAAAGCGGTGAGAATTTTTTTCACGGTCACAAGCTTGATGTATGTATCATTTTGATAGGCATAGTATTCCCATATGATGCTATCATGTCTGTGTTACAATAGGTGAAGGAGCTTCTTATGGAGTGGACATTAACACTGGTGGAATAGCTGATTCATTTGCTAACTTCGTTTGGGAACCAGCAGTTGTGAAGGTATTGCAAGATTCTTTACTCTTCTTTCCTTTTTGGGACTATTGTCCCAGTTCTGAAAATGTATACTTGGGCAGATTAATGATCGGTTATTTACCTTTGGTTGTGGCAGATTAATGCTATAAACGCTGCGACTGAAGCAGCTTGCCTTATCCTTAGTGTGGATGAAACTGTGAAGAACCCTAAAGTAACTAACATTTATCCTCATTTTCATCTTTTGTATGTTTTGAGAATGTGTGTATCTGATGTGTTGATAATTTTATAACAATAATGCAGTCTGAGAGCGCACAGGGAGATGCTGCTGCAGGTGCCATGGGAAGAGGACGCGGTGGAGGTCGTGGCCGTGGTATGAGAAGGCGATAAGTTTTCTTCATCTTATGGCAAAACTTGCTGTCTTCTCTGGATTTTAGTTTTATTGAATTTTGATCTTGAAATCAAAAAGCTAGTATGGTGTTTGTGTTTGTTTTTGTTTGACGTATGTCCATACAATTTGTGACACTAGATAAACTAAATTTGCTTAATTAGACCAAGACAAGGATGAATCATTGTATCAAATTCAGTTAGTGATGTATCTCTACCTATAATTATTGCTCTAGGAGCTTAGAAGCTTAGTAAGTAGAGGTACATTAACGCATGGGTACTTCTTCCACTCATCAAAATGATCTCTAAGTATCGCTTTGGCTTTCTCCTTCAAGCTCAAACCGCATTCCATTTTTAAGACCGAACATAGCTTCTCTACTGTCCCGACGCAAACCATCTCTTCAACCACTGCGTTCTCCGGGGACGATTTGGACACCGTGCTTAGGATAGAGAGAGCTCTATCGTCTGCTGCAGTCGAAACCCACAATACCCGTTTTGTAACAATCGCGATCCCGCCTCCATGAGCAAGCATCTCGGCTCTACCATCTGCGCAACAACATAAACGAGACAAGATTCCCAACACAAGTTCAGTGGTTCTCTTCTCGCCGCTGTAGCTTATTTCGAGGTCGACGAGTTCAGAAACCGCGCCAAGGTCCACGAGGATGCTTCGGTTTAGGCTCCAAGAAGAGGCCTCTAGAAGAATCATCAGCGCCGCAGTCACGCCACGTTTAATAACCAAGTTACGATCAAGTTTTGACCTCACGCTAGAACTTGACGGTTGTAACGTAGCACTCACGCTAGGTTTGGTAAGATTGAAACTACTCACTACATCCTTGAGAAAACCTATGATCCCTTTGAAAACCTCGGCACCGAACCTCTCGACGATATGAGAGGAAGCATTTCCCGTTAGATTCCTCAAGAGCACGATCGTGTAAGCCTTGTTGATGAAGTCTTGTTGGTGTAAGATCAAGGTTAACGATTCCAAGATTTGATCATTTTCGTTCAAGATTGTTCCTGCGTCGTTTAATGGAACACCGATCAAGTGAAGAAGACGCAGAGACTCATCTAGCTGCTCTTTGATACGACGTTGTCCCTCTTCTTCTTCTTCTTCTTCCTCACGAGTACACTTTACAATGAACAAGATCAAAGACCTATGTACCCCTTCTTCACACATCATTCTCCTGTTTCTCTCTCCCTCCGTAGCCAAAACTTCAAACTTCTTTAACGTTTCTTCTCTTCCTAAGGCTGTTCGATTTAAACCAAACGTTAATACTATCGGTATAACATATGGAAGATGATGATATTTTCTCCAATTCTTTGTACTATATTTTACATGTTTTTATCATTCGAGCCTATGTTGCTGATGTAATTAATACTTAGCTAAATTGATATTTTCACACTGATTGTGGTATGTATTACAGGTTATTCCACGACAATTATGTGACAATGCTGGATTTGATGCAACTGATGTCCTGAATAAACTAAGACAAAACACGCCATGCAAAGCGGTGAGAATTTTTTTCACGGTCACAAGCTTGATGTATGTATCATTTTGATAGGCATAGTATTCCCATATGATGCTATCATGTCTGTGTTACAATAGGTGAAGGAGCTTCTTATGGAGTGGACATTAACACTGGTGGAATAGCTGATTCATTTGCTAACTTCGTTTGGGAACCAGCAGTTGTGAAGGTATTGCAAGATTCTTTACTCTTCTTTCCTTTTTGGGACTATTGTCCCAGTTCTGAAAATGTATACTTGGGCAGATTAATGATCGGTTATTTACCTTTGGTTGTGGCAGATTAATGCTATAAACGCTGCGACTGAAGCAGCTTGCCTTATCCTTAGTGTGGATGAAACTGTGAAGAACCCTAAAGTAACTAACATTTATCCTCATTTTCATCTTTTGTATGTTTTGAGAATGTGTGTATCTGATGTGTTGATAATTTTATAACAATAATGCAGTCTGAGAGCGCACAGGGAGATGCTGCTGCAGGTGCCATGGGAAGAGGACGCGGTGGAGGTCGTGGCCGTGGTATGAGAAGGCGATAAGTTTTCTTCATCTTATGGCAAAACTTGCTGTCTTCTCTGGATTTTAGTTTTATTGAATTTTGATCTTGAAATCAAAAAGCTAGTATGGTGTTTGTGTTTGTTTTTGTTTGACGTATGTCCATACAATTTGTGACACTAGATAAACTAAATTTGCTTAATTAGACCAAGACAAGGATGAATCATTGTATCAAATTCAGTTAGTGATGTATCTCTCTACCTATAATTATTGCTCTAGGAGCTTAGAAGCTTAGTAAGTAGAGGTACATTAACGCATGGGTACTTCTTCCACTCATCAAAATGATCTCTAAGTATCGCTTTGGCTTTCTCCTTCAAGCTCAAACCGCATTCCATTTTTAAGACCGAACATAGCTTCTCTACTGTCCCGACGCAAACCATCTCTTCAACCACTGCGTTCTCCGGGGACGATTTGGACACCGTGCTTAGGATAGAGAGAGCTCTATCGTCTGCTGCAGTCGAAACCCACAATACCCGTTTTGTAACAATCGCGATCCCGCCTCCATGAGCAAGCATCTCGGCTCTACCATCTGCGCAACAACATAAACGAGACAAGATTCCCAACACAAGTTCAGTGGTTCTCTTCTCGCCGCTGTAGCTTATTTCGAGGTCGACGAGTTCAGAAACCGCGCCAAGGTCCACGAGGATGCTTCGGTTTAGGCTCCAAGAAGAGGCCTCTAGAAGAATCATCAGCGCCGCAGTCACGCCACGTTTAATAACCAAGTTACGATCAAGTTTTGACCTCACGCTAGAACTTGACGGTTGTAACGTAGCACTCACGCTAG
The DNA here is from genome assembly GCA_016771965.1 of Brassica carinata. Classification (NCBI taxonomy): domain Eukaryota; kingdom Viridiplantae; phylum Streptophyta; class Magnoliopsida; order Brassicales; family Brassicaceae; genus Brassica; species Brassica carinata. The sequence continues at coordinate 56,025,322 of CM028690.1, read as the reverse complement.
GTTTGGTAAGATTGAAACTACTCACTACATCCTTGAGAAAACCTATGATCCCTTTGAAAACCTCGGCACCGAACCTCTCGACGATATGAGAGGAAGCATTTCCCGTTAGATTCCTCAAGAGCACGATCGTGTAAGCCTTGTTGATGAAGTCTTGTTGGTGTAAGATCAAGGTTAACGATTCCAAGATTTGATCATTTTCGTTCAAGATTGTTCCTGCGTCGTTTAATGGAACACCGATCAAGTGAAGAAGACGCAGAGACTCATCTAGCTGCTCTTTGATACGACGTTGTCCCTCTTCTTCTTCTTCCTCACGAGTACACTTTACAATGAACAAGATCAAAGACCTATGTACCCCTTCTTCACACATCATTCTCCTGTTTCTCTCTCCCTCCGTAGCCAAAACTTCAAACTTCTTTAACGTTTCTTCTCTTCCTAAGGCTGTTCGATTTAAACCAAACGTTAATACTATCGGTATAAATACAAGCTCAACAAACCGAATAAAACTTAAATTTGGTCCAACCGAATCGATTTCTTTAACCTTCCGCCATTTCATAATATAAGTTGTTTTAGTTAAATTTTGAAACAAAAAATATTTATAATTTTTTGCTCAAGTTGATAAAATAACTTATATAATGAAACACATGTAACATTTTTATTTATGGTGATTTTAATCCAAAAATTAAACTTCTGCCACATTAAGCCGGACCGAACTGACTTGTCTGAAAACTCGACACATTACCTTCTACTCCAAACTTTTTGAGATTCTTGATCTCCTCGAGGACGTTAAGCTTCCTGGAGGAGCCCTAGGGGTAGGTATTGTGACAACACCATGCGTAGCATTCTCGACGCACCAGTGTTGGATCAGACGGCGAAGCGTATGGTTTGGCGTAAGATCGGAGTCCAAAGGAAGAGGCTGCTTCGTCACGGGACAAGATGGGACCTTCTCTAGCCATTGAACGATACTTTGACGGTCATATGTGATGCCAGTAACGGTCGTGACTGGATCTTTCATAATCTCTAGTGATATAGGGCAGAGAAAGTAGTTAGGATCTCGATCTCTTCATCTACATGATCCATTTGAAAAAGAAAACGTATGTATGGTTTTGTAGTAAAGTTGTGTGATATATAATAAGTGGTGGATGGACCAGTTTCTTTTTTTACACTTCTTACTATCAGATAGGTAAGAGGTGGCGAATGCAATTACTTGGGACAGACTTTGTCGAATGGTCTTCGCTTTGAATTCCACTACAAAACACAGACACGTGTTCAGTTTTGTATCTCAATCAAATCAATAATCACGCATCTTATATGGTCTAAGTTACATTTTTAGTTTCTTTCCTTCATCTAAGCTTTCTCTTAGTTTTATTTATTTAGGAATATATATATCATAGTAATGTTTTTGTTCACTCATTGGGTGGATGAATTTGGATTTTGGAAGGTAATTTTAGTCATGTGAGGACAAAAAAATTTATTAAAGAAACAATTATGAAATTTAAAACGGAAAATGAAAATATATATTATACATAATATAATATGATTTCATAAAATAATATTCACAAAATAAGTAGGATTGATCTCACATTAATTCTTACTAAGTTAATTACACAAATACTTTTAATGTTAAATATTAAATTTTATATATTTTTATCAAACTACATAACTAAAAATATCTATAATTTTCTAAAGTAGCTTAATATTTTACTTATATAACACGATTTCTCAAAAACAATTCACAAGAAATTTTGTAGGTATTTATTTTTGATATTCTAATATTTTAAATTATTTTTCTTATATAAAATTATATACGTTGGATGAGGCTTACAACGCTCTTATTCAAGATGAAGAATCATCAGCGCCGCAGTCACGCCACGTTTAATAACCAAGTTACGATCAAGTTTTGACCTCACGCTAGAACTTGACGGTTGTAACGTAGCACTCACGCTAGGTTTGGTAAGATTGAAACTACTCACTACATCCTTGAAAACCTATGATCCCTTTGAAAACCTCGGCACCGAACCTCTCGACGATATGAGAGGAAGCATTTCCCGTTAGATTCCTCAAGAGCACGATCGTGTAAGCCTTGTTGATGAAGTCTTGTTGGTGTAAGATCAAGGTTAACGATTCCAAGATTTGATCATTTTCGTTCAAGATTGTTCCTGCGTCGTTTAATGGAACACCGATCAAGTGAAGAAGACGCAGAGACTCATCTAGCTGCTCTTTGATACGACGTTGTCCCTCTTCTTCTTCTTCTTCTTCCTCACGAGTACACTTTACAATGAACAAGATCAAAGACCTATGTACCCCTTCTTCACACATCATTCTCCTGTTTCTCTCTCCCTCCGTAGCCAAAACTTCAAACTTCTTTAACGTTTCTTCTCTTCCTAAGGCTGTTCGATTTAAACCAAACGTTAATACTATCGGTATAAATACAAGCTCAACAAACCGAATAAAACTTAAATTTGGTCCAACCGAATCGATTTCTTTAACCTTCCGCCATTTCATAATATAAGTTGTTTTAGTTAAATTTTGAAACAAAAAATATTTATAATTTTTTGCTCAAGTTGATAAAATAACTTATATAATGAAACACATGTAACATTTTTATTTATGGTGATTTTAATCCAAAAATTAAACTTCTGCCACATTAAGCCGGACCGAACTGACTTGTCTGAAAACTCGACACATTACCTTCTACTCCAAACTTTTTGAGATTCTTGATCTCCTCGAGGACGTTAAGCTTCCCTGGAGGAGCCCTAGGGGTAGGTATTGTGACAACACCATGCGTAGCATTCTCGACGCACCAGTGTTGGATCAGACGGCGAAGCGTATGGTTTGGCGTAAGATCGGAGTCCAAAGGAAGAGGCTGCTTCGTCACGGGACAAGATGGGACCTTCTCTAGCCATTGAACGATACTTTGACGGTCATATGTGATGCCAGTAACGGTCGTGACTGGATCTTTCATAATCTCTAGTGATATAGGGCAGAGAAAGTAGTTAGGGATCTCGATCTCTTCATCTACATGATCCATTTGAAAAAAAGAAAACGTATGTATGGTTTTGTAGTAAAGTTGTGTGATATATAATAAGTGGTGGATGGACCAGTTTCTTTTTTTACACTTCTTACTATCAGATAGGTAAGAGGTGGCGAATGCAATTACTTGGGACAGACTTTGTCGAATGGTCTTCGCTTTGAATTCCACTACAAAACACAGACACGTGTTCAGTTTTGTATCTCAATCAAATCAATAATCACGCATCTTATATGGTCTAAGTTACATTTTTTAGTTTCTTTCCTTCATCTAAGCTTTCTCTTAGTTTTATTTATTTAGGAATATATATATCATAGTAATGTTTTTTGTTCACTCATTGGGTGGATGAATTTGGATTTTGGAAGGTAATTTTAGTCATGTGAGGACAAAAAAAAAATTATTCAACATTAAAAACTAAAATTTATTAGATTTTATTGAGATTTTATGTTAGTTACAATGAATGCGTAGGAAAAGAATTTAACGGTTAAATAAATTTAGTCACAGTGAGCATGGTGAAAAATTAAATTTGATTGTGTTGTTATTATTATTATTATTATTTTTTTGTAACTGACAATCATATGATTGTGTTGTTATTATTATTATTATTATTATTATTTTTGTAACTGACAATCATATGATTGTGTTGTTATTATTATTATTATTATTTTTTTGTAACTGACAATCATATGATTGTGTTGTTATTTCAGAGTAGAAAAAATTCAACATGTAAATAAATGTGAGTTGGGACCATTAGCGCCATATGTTACGTTCCAAAGATTTCATGGTTGTTTCATTTTACGACTAGATACAATAAATGTGTTAAATACAAAAATTTAACGATTGAATTAATATAATGAACATATTTAAAAATCTAATTAGATTATGTAGATAATTTTCAATAAAAAGAAATTAGCATTTGAAATTGTTATTTATATCCGTATGATCACGGAAAAATCATATGAGTATGTAACTTATTTTACAACTTAGATCAAAAGGTTAGTCACATCAAAGAAATCACGTGGTGTTGAATCGTGTCTCAGGAAGACTCGTGACAAAAAATGTGTGTCCATTAGAATGTTTGGTTGTCTGGTATACGCACGCATCATATATAATATGACCGACTTGTAAAAGGTACAAGTAGAACATTCTGAAGATGGATGCAATTGAATCACTTTCTTTCTAACTACACGACAGATACCGAGACTTGCGAGTCTTCAGTGGCGCACCCTATGGAGATTCCACATTTACGTGAGACTTTTAGTCGAACGTGGGTTATAGGCGTGTAAAGGTCTAGAACCTAATGGTAGGAGACCCATCTAAGTCTAGCAACTTTTCATATCCGTCTTTTACACTATTCACATTCCAAGTTGACGATGTAGAATTTAGATAGCAATATATTGGTAGTCTGCCTACACAATTAATAAGTCTAACACACGGAAAATTGAGAAAAGAACAATAAATAGAAAAAAATCATGTAAGAAACCATACAAAGATTGTATAGCCTCAGTTACAAAACATTCTTCAACCCCATTCTTTATACAAACAATTGAAATGTTGGGGACACCAGAATGAAAAAACAAACCGCATAGGACAAATAGTTCCTCCACAACCTGAGAACAAGATGGCAGTTCGAGCTGGAGAAAAGATACAAAGTTTACCTCTCAGTAGCACTTTCCGAAATTACAATTCACTTGGGACTGTAGAGTCAGGAAGTGGTTTTGTTTGCTTAAATGTATTGGGAAATGTTTCACACTTGCGTGCTCCTGAGACATCGCCAATTACGTGATCGAGGGACCTTTTCTAGAACCATTTGCAGTCCCATGTTGTTTGTTGACATCCCATACATGTACCTACACATTTTCAAGTAGAACATTCTGAAGATGGATGCAATTGAATCACTTTCTTTCTAACTACACGACAGATACCGAGACTTGCGAGTCTTCAGTGGCGCACCCTATGGAGATTCCACATTTACGTGAGACTTTTAGTCGAACGTGGGTTATAGGCGTGTAAAGGTCTAGAACCTAATGGTAGGAGACCCATCTAAGTCTAGCAACTTTTCATATCCGTCTTTTACACTATTCACATTCCAAGTTGACGATGTAGAATTTAGATAGCAATATATTGGTAGTCTGCCTACACAATTAATAAGTCTAACACACGGAAAATTGAGAAAAGAACAATAAATAGAAAAAAATCATGTAAGAAACCATACAAAGATTGTATAGCCTCAGTTACAAAACATTCTTCAACCCCATTCTTTATACAAACAATTGAAATGTTGGGGACACCAGAATGAAAAAACAAACCGCATAGGACAAATAGTTCCTCCACAACCTGAGAACAAGATGGCAGTTCGAGCTGGAGAAAAGATACAAAGTTTACCTCTCAGTAGCACTTTCCGAAATTACAATTCACTTGGGACTGTAGAGTCAGGGAAGTGGTTTTGTTTGCTTAAATGTATTGGGAAATGTTTCACACTTGCGTGCTCCTGAGACATCGCCAATTACGTGATCGAGGGACCTTTTCTAGAACCATTTGCAGTCCCATGTTGTTTGTTGACATCCCATACATGTACCTACACGTTTTCATTTAGAACAGAGACGAATGCAAGTTTCAAAATCACCTCCTTAAAATACCAACAGTACCTTCTAACTATCAAACTAATCTAAGGAGGAGATTCTAGTGCAAATTTTCATGTAGCAATAAATATATGCTAAACAGAAACTAACCAAAGGTTTGTTTACAGAGACTACTTACTTGCTACGACGAGCCTTTCTTTTCCAGGAAACAAAAGATGTGATCCACTGCACACGAATAACAATCAAAAGAACAAGTTAGAGAGTGAAACACCAGCTTTAGAAGAAGAAGCTTCCTATCACTATACTTTGTCTTAGCAAAGGAAACATGACAACCCACGAATTGGTATAAAGAGAGCAAAACCACCTTAAAGACTGGGGTAAAAGTGGATGCTTTTCGCAAAGGCAACCTCCGTTGAGGTACAGCTTCCTTTGACAAATGCTGAGCGAGTTCTTTCAACAGTACCATCTGAGCCTTCTCAGTCCTCATAGAAAGAAGCGCTTCTTTCATAGATTCCCTGTCAGCCTCCAGCGCTTGTAGCCTCATGTAGAGTTTCGTTATATCAGGATCTCCGTGTTCCACATTGCCATCAGAAGTTTCAGCCTCTAGCTTCTGTCCACTTACACCACTGTGATGATGGCCATGGCCAGAATCAATAGTATAAACTCTATCACTCATCTCATCTCCTATATCCAACTCCATTGAGTCACCTTTACCATTACCAGTCTCTGTATATGATGACACATGTTCCACTTTCTTAGAGATGCACCTAGGCGATTCACCAACCACCTCCCTCCCTCTCGCTCTCGAGAAACCATCATCCAAGCTAGGATCCGTCTCCTCCATCTGGCTGATTCTCTTATCCAAACTCCTCAAGTGCACTCTCCCGCGCGGCGAATCAGCCGGCGGATAGTTCTCATCGTCAGCAACATAGATGTCAGCAGCCGAACGATCTTGGTTCTCATTTATATTACACTTCAAAGAAGGGTACAAATACTCATAACCATCAAAGCTCGGGTTACGACTAATCAAACCACCACCAGCTTCTCCTTCTCCTCCCTCCACCAAGATCCCATAACTCATCATCCTATGCTTATAACCCCGAGCCTCGCACTCGAGAGCCAAGATCGTCTGCTCCCTCTGACTAACCAACTCTTCCAGAGCCAGAATCTCCTGGAGATCGTGCTCCATCTTCTCCCCGGAGTAGAGCTTGTACTGCCTGAGCTCCATCTGGAGCTCGGCCTTCTCGTGCTGAAGCCTCTGCATCACGTTCATCGACTCGTCCGCGGATGACGAGGCCGCGTTACGCTCTTTCTCCAGCTCGTCGTAGAGTTCCTGGATCGATTGCTGTTGAGTTGTGACGGTTTGGCGGAGCAATTCGCATTCGTTCTCGATGTGGACTCTGGGATTGGAGGATTGGTTGTTAGACTCGTGTCTCCTCTGTGGAGAAGAATGGTGGCAGACACAGTCGCAGCATTTGGTTAGATCTCTGGACGGAGATGATGATGAGGATTCCATCTCCCGATTTGATTCTTAAAAGCTAATTCGAAGATTCTCAGAAACTATCGAAATTACGGAAATGATTAGAAGAAATCAAAAAACAACAACCGTTGTGCTGATTTCTGGGAATGATGATATGATTTTCTCGGGAAAACAAATAGTTTCGCCGATTCTGCCAGGAGATCACGAAACTTATAGTAATTAGATCATCTAGAATCTCAATTCTCGAATCCGAATAGAGAGATTACGAAACGCAAAAATGCAGAAAATGCAGAAAACCAAAATCAATTAAACTAAAAAAGGGAAAATGTCGTAATTAGAATGTTTGAAATTAACAAAAGTTATGGAAGATAAAATAATATTTTATGGTTTTTTTTTTGTTCTTCTGAATTTATTTTAGTTTTGATTTTTGGCGCAGGAAGTTTTGAGTTTTTTTTTTTTTTTTTTTCGAGGAGACGGTGGTGAATGCGTTTGACATAAACGGCTTAAATTTTGTTATCTGAGGTGTAATTTACCTGAAAAAAAAAAGAGAGTACATGGCGGCATGATCTGGATTTTACACAGAAAAATATACTCTCTCTTACGCAGAGACATGGCGGCATGATTTGCTCTGCTTACTCCAGATTAATAAGTTTGGAATGTCGAAAAAAAAATTGATGCATAATTATAAACTATACCGCGCCAGGTAGGGGTCGAACCTACGGCCTTCTGCTTAGGAAACAGACGCTCTATCCACTGAGCTACAGGCGCTGTCATTGACTACTATTAGTAATAGTAATGATGACCAGAGTTGAATAATTTATAATATTGAAAAAGCCAGCCCCATCCCAAATCCAAGATACGAAGTTAATTTTTCTTTTCGGCAGATAAAATTAAAGAACCTCGGACAATACTAATATTAGCACCAAAAGTGAGTCTTTGGCAGCAAATAGACCCACCACACTTTTGCTAACGTCAGGGGCCATAATCAAAACCCTTTTGTTTTTTACCTGAAAGATATTTATATATTTCATTTTTGGTTATGAAAATCTAAATTGAGACTCTACATCAGCTACCCCTCACACACACCTAAGGATAGCAACATCTCCTCTCTTGCTCCTCCTAATTGTATATTTTCATCGGCTTCTCATATGCGTGCCGATTCTACAACCACAGCACTCAAAACATATTTATTAACAGAGTTCCAAGAGAGTGAGAAATAGAGAGGTTCTTGTCATCTTGTGACAAATATTAGCTTCTTTTTACCTGATTTGCAGCATAAGCCCTTTTAGGAGTATTATCAACGTGCTCCAGCCCAAGATACTGCTCCCCCCATGCACCATATACATCCCTTTTCTGTTTCCATACATTTTCGTTTTCCAAAATAATAAAGCAGGATTACATGAACATCTCAGACTTTCTTTTTCTTTTGGGAGAAACTAGCAAAGGATAGTTACCTGAAAGCGATTATAAACTACATCTGAGTCCTGCAAGTAGTCGAGACGTCCCGACGAAAATGAAGCAAACTTCCACTGTGGATATCACAAGTTATTAAAAAAAAAAAAACTAATTAACAATAATCCAATTCAGCCACTAATAATAACAACAAAACTTATTAACATTTCAGTAGCTATTATCGAAATCAGAAAAAAAGACATTGCATACCTTGGCAAAGTCCTCATCAGGGACATGGAGTTTCTTTTTGGATACGGGTCTTGGTTTCGTCTAAAGTTTCACCTTCGTGTATTACCAAAAAGAAGGGATCTCCAAAATTGTGTACTTGCTGCAAAAATAAAACAATGGTAATGGTTAATAGATATTCAAGACACCAGACCCTCAAATAACTCGAGAAGTAAACTAAGATCATTTATACAGTGAATGTCAAATATGAAACAAAGATCACTACATGCAAGTTTAGAGATGTTGACAGAAGACTAAAAGAAATCCAATAACATATCAAATATCACAAGACATGACTTCAATCTTGCTATAGCTTAAAAGATGAGCAAGCTAGTTTCCAACAAAATTACTTCATAGGTCATAATGTACAACACTTGATTAAGCATAAAAGAGAAGGAAAAGCAAAGAACAGAATGATACAGACCATTGATCTGAGAGTGTTGGCCTAATAAAAGCATAATAGTGCCCTGCATTCACTCCTCCACTATGGACTAAGACACTGCATCGAATGAGCAAACAGATCAAGCAAGCACATCAGGCAACACAAAAGGAAATTTAGCCGTCCATATATTAAGGAAATCTAAGCTACAGCAACCAGATACCATGAGAAGGGGAACCTAGCAGAAAGAATCTGAAACTTGAAGAAAACAGCCTACCATGTTTATGAATAATCCGGCTTGAATTACTATAACTCAAGTTACAAAAGCCAGGATACAAAATAAAATATATACCTATGGAGTGTGTAGAGATTACGAACACTCTTGTCAGCATCAGGGGATAGGTATTTTCCATTCTCTCTGTCGAGATCCAGTTGAAGAGGAAACTCATATCGATCGTTTATCTACAAATAAAGCTTCATCAGCACTCATAGACTGATATAAAGTCAGCATGTAGGTGTATATGTGTGTATATATGTGTTATATATGTGTATGTAGGTGTGGAGTCCACAAAATAGTGTAGAACCTCTATCCAAAAGTTCTAAAAACAAAATTTTTAGAACCTTTGGATAGAGGTTCTACACTATTTTATGGATCCTACACCTACATACACATATATAATATATACACATATATATATATATGCAATTTTAGAACTTCAATGGGTAGAATCCCCATTAGAAGTGCTCTTAATAAAGTACACATGGCGATCCTAGTACTATGTCACGTGGGAAGCACAAGCCCATGCATGTAAATCCAATGACGAAAGATATCTAGTTTGTATCATCAGACGATATGATTAATTCGGAATTCTTACAGCGGGGTTCTTAGGAAAATATAAAAAAACTGTTTTTTAATTTTTAACTAAAAAAGTTAAGAACCGGTTCTTAGCTTTTTTTTTTTTAAATTAAAAGTTAAAAAACAGTTTTTTATATTTTCCTAAAAATCTCATCCTAAGAACCTCCTCTTCCTAAGAACTTCGGGCTAATCATGCTCTCAGAGTTGTTCAAAAAAGAAAGTTGCCTTCTCTATGGTTTTTACGTACCAAGGGTATCTCAAAATGTTCTTTGCACTCGTCTTTCTCTAGTTGATCTACAAGATTGTTATTATTTACCTTATTTTTTCATATGCCCATTCAATCATCATTTGATTTTCCATTTCTTGAAAATGGTGTGATGATGATGAAATATTCGACAATTATGCTGGTCTTGGATTTTTGTTTCCAGTCCGTTGTGTGTTTTGTATTGAACTATACTTTTCATAGGCTCTAACTCCATCGATGATTCCAATGTACAAGGAGGACAAACGTCTCGATCCGTAATTATTCTTTACCTCATCAACATATCGTGTGTGTTTTATTTCATGATCGTGTCTGAGAGAGACAAGCCTGTTATTTCAAGGTGATAGGTAGTATACTACTATATGAAGGAAGAAAGCGACAGATAGGCAGATTCCTCCTACATATATTGATTGTGGCTCTTCCTTAGCATTCCCTTTTAAAAACAACCACTTACACACGTGATCATGGATAGACAACCGTTATACATGCTGAATTTAAATTGAACAAGAAAAACCAATCTACACAAAAATCTTGTTTTAACTTGAGTTCCAGCTTTGACCAAAAAAAAAAAAAACTTGAGTTCCATCTCAAACAGAATCGTTAAGATTTTTTTGTTTGATTTGGTGTCAAATTTAATTGCTAGAGTTTTCTGCTTTACGTGGTTTGTTCTGTTCTGAGTTTTCTCCATTTAAAAACATGGTTCACTCTTTGGTTTGGATGGTTTCATTTGGTTTTGGTTTATTCTAGTAAAACCATCATAATAATTAAGTAACCACATTATGATGTTGGACTAAGTAAACATAAAATTTTGGCAAGATTATAAAGTGAGTTAATGCATCTTGACTATGGAGATACATATGCATGAAACTAACTTTTAATTGTTGAAATCTATTTATATTTCTCCATTTCAACATTTTGAAAACTCTCAAAGTCCCTCAGATTTAGAAAAAAAAAAAAAATCACAAAGATTCTCGGAAACGAGGAATTCAAAAGTGTTTCAGATTTCGAACTCAAATCCGATGAACGAAACCTCAATCAACGGTCGACGATGTCTCGAGAAGACTCTCCCGCCTCATCCTCGCCTACCGAAACTCGAGCCGCCACGTGGCACCCGCGTCTCGTCAGAAGAGTCAACGCATCATCAGTCAACATCGCCCGAGAAATTCTTCGCCGCGGATATGATGAGACTCATCCGCCAGAGCCGTAACGCGATCTCCAAACGCCTCTCGCTTCTGCACCAAAACGACGACGTCGTTTCGAAGAAGACCGACGTGACCGAGTTCGAGATCTCCGGAGTCAAGGTGCTCGCGAAGCTGAAAAGCGAAGAGGAAGAGATCAGAGGACGGATCGCTCTCTTCTCGAGATCTAACTGCCGAGACTCCACCGCCGTCCGATCGTTCCTCCGGGAGCGAGGATTCGATTTCTCGGAGATCAACGTCGACGTGTACGCGAGCAGGGAGCGGGAGCTGGTGGAGAGAACGGGGAGCTCTCGAGTCCCTCAGATCTTCTTCAACGAGAAACACTTCGGAGGATTGATGGCGTTGAACTCGTTGAGGAACAGCGGAGAGTTCGATCGGAGGATCAGGGAGTTGCTGGGGGAGAAGTGTTGCGGCGGCGATGCGCCGGCGCCGGTGATGTACGGGTTCGACGACGAGGAGGAGGGAGAGGGCGTTGGTGTTGATGATGAGATGATGAGATTCGTCAGGGTGTTGAGGCAGAAGCTTCCGATTAAGGATCGGTTGATGAGGATGAAGATCGTTAAGAACTGTTTCTCCGGCGGCGAGATGGTCGAGATGTTGATTCATCACTTGGATTGCGGGAGGAAGCAGGTACGATCATTTTCAAATTCTAATCGTCTGTTACGCACGTATCGTATCTTTACGTAGACACTACCAGTTATTTATATTTTTTCTAAAACGAAAAAAATCTACCAGTTATAATATATATATTTTTTAAAAATCTATAGAATGTCAACCAAATTTTAATATATGATTCGTTTTAGTTTTAGGTAAATTTGGATATTCTATTTAGGCACTAAAATTCAAACAACATGTTTTCAAATTGTAACATTATTATGAAAATCGAATCTAATCAACATGTCAATAGTATATTTTGTGTTTTTAATCAGAAGGTTTGAATTTATTATTATTATTTTTTTTAAGGCGTGAAAATTGATTACCACGTACGTAGCCCGCGGTCATACATATTGCTTGTGCATCAGTATTCAGTACAAACATGTGAACTCGTGAAGTGTAACATTGCGAGTTACCATGCAACGTATTTACAAGAACAAGTATTTGGGTTTGTCCTAATCTGATATGAATTATCCAAATCACCTGAGGACTTGGATTAAATTACCTGAATAACCATACCTACAATTACTCAAATTATCTTTTTCTGATCATATAAATAAACTAATAGAGACTGTGATAATACTACCTACCTAAAATGCTGGTGGTATCCTTGTATAAACCTTTGATTGTTTTACTTAAATAATAATATATTGCACGTCTGCATAATTCTTTATGATTTAATTTTCTCAAAGCTTGTTTTTGGTTGCTTTCTTATATGCAGGCCGTCGAAATTGGCAAGAAACTAGCCAAGAAACACTTTATCCACCATGTCTTTGGGTACGTATTTAATGAGTTTTCTTCCTTTTATCATTTAAAAAAAGATTTCACATAAATATTATTCTGCTTCATTTATTGAACTTTTCTTTGTTTATTTCAAAATTCTAGAGAAAATGACTTTGAAGACGGGAACCATTACTACCGTTTCCTTGAGCACGAGCCATTTATTTCAAACTGTTACAATTTTAGAGGCTCTACAGATGACACGGAGCCCCAAGATGCAGTCATGGTTGGTCAGAAGCTATTCAAAATCATGACTGCTATTCTCGAGTCTTATTCGTCTGATGACCATTCTCGTGTTGATTACATGAGAATCAGTCAAAGTGAAGAATTTCGAAGGTACACAACTTTATTTTATTATTTCAAATTTCATTTTCTCTCTATCAAAATATATCCTTGCTTTTCCAGTAATAAATTATAGTTAGTTTTGCTATGTTTGATGTTTTTGTCTTTACGACAAAAAAAAAGCTAACATCTTAAGATGTACTAAAAAGTATGGTTTGATTATATATATATACGATATAGTTTGTATTTAACTGATTCTATTTTGGTTAATGCATTCTAAATGGGTGAAGGTACTTGAATTTGGCTCAAGATCTTCAACGGTTGAATCTTCTTGATCTCTCAACAAACGAGAAATTAGCATTTTTCTTGAACTTGTACAACGCAATGGTGATCCATGCTTTGATCAGAATCGGACGTTCCGATGGAATGATCGCAAGAAGATCCTTCTTCACCGATTTTCAGTACGTCGTAGGAGGCTACTCTTATTCCCTTCACTCCATAAGAAACAACATTCTTCGAGGCGGTCATAGACAGTCGTATCCATTTATCAAACCGTTTATGAGTGGCAACACACATCGTAAGGTAATGTGGTCCATGCTTCAAGTTGTATGATTATGAGATTTGTATATATATATATATATGGTTTGTTTGATGGCTTGATATTATCTCGTCTTTTATATAATGACAGCTTGGTCATCAAAAACTGAATCCACTAGTACATTTTGGGCTTTGCGATGGGACCAAATCCAGTCCAGTGGTGAGGTTTTTCACTCCGCAAGGAGTTGAAGCTGAGCTCAAACGAGCAGCTAGAGAATTTTTCCGAAATGGTGGCATTGAGGTTGTCTTGGACAAGAGAGTCGTTCATCTATCAAGAATCATCAAGTGGTAACAAATTGTTAACACGATATTTTAAAATGATTGCCTATTTAATATGCTTTGTTGTGGTAAATGTATAGGTATAAGGAGGATTTCAGTGAAGGGAAGAAATTGTTGAAGTGGATAATGAGTTATGTAGATGCAAACAAAACAGGTCTTTTAACCCATCTTCTCGGTGAGGATGGAGGAGGTTCTGTTCACATCGTCTACCAAGACTATGATTGGTCTATCAACAGTTGAAACCAGTTTTTAACAAATGATCCAAATCACCGGTGTTTTGTATTGCACTCATCTATGTTAGCTTATTTTTCATGCATGATTCAATAGCAATGCACTATTTGAATATTTTGTACAAATCAGTTTAGTTTATTAGACTTTGACAATATATATTCTAGACTACAACAATCACAATATCTCAATGCAGCTGTTATACAAGCAATCTCATCTATTCGGATAACGTCTTATGAATTATCCTGTGGACTCCTTGGCTGGAGTAGAAGCAGATTTTTTCTCTGAACCAGAAAATGTGTAGAGGCTTCTTATGTAATCCTATCATCATCTTGCTTTTCTCCTTTTCTTGCTTTTGCTCACCTTTTAATCTCCAATGGTTCATCCTATTTTTTACTCTAAAATAGAATAACTCTATAATAAAATTATGATATACTTTAATGATACTCTATTTTAGAGTGAAAAATAGAAAGATAAACAAAAAAGTCAACTTACTCTATATATAGAGTAAACTTATTTTTTATTTTATTATAAAGTGAAATACAAAGTACCATTGAAACATTTTTACTCTAAACTCTATTTTAAAGTGGAAAATAGAATGAAGTTAGAGATGCTCTTACTATCTTTGATATCGAAGCATTTCCCTTTAAGCCAATTAGAGAAACGAGAATGTTAAAGTATTATTAGTGACATAACTTTTTTGTAAATATCTCAACCATTTTCAATATTAGTGTAAATTTATTATATAATTAAAACTTAAATTAAAAAAATTAATCACAAAATAACACATATAATTTTAGTCTCTCAAATGTCCTAAAAATCTTCCAGAGAAAATAAGATTCTCACATTTTCTCCATCTTCTTTCTTATTTTGATATTATCTTTTAGATGAAAACCCCAGCAAAAAACTACTGATGTGCTTGCTCTTAACTAAAAACACCAATAATTCACTTAACTAATTTAAAAAGAAACAATAGAAAAGTGTTTTTAGATGAATTAGTATAAATATAATTGGACAATTAGATTGAAAAACAAAAATTGTACTTCACATGTTTCCACTAGTATGAACTTTATTTTTAACGGTCACAAGTAGATTTACGAAACTATCTGTTATCTAACGTGAAGCACACATCTTTCTGTGTACTTTCCATGTGTTCTATAGGTAACTTATATTCCCCTATCACTTCAATTTATTAAGCAAAAATAATCCAAATAATAAAAATACATTACTAATTTATTATCATAATAATTTATTCGTACTCTTTTTATTATAAAACATAATCTCAAGTTTAGATCTATCGGTCGGAAATCAAAACTCAAGAAAAGAAACATGACGGTTACAAAACGGTTATGGGCGATTTTCTGGGCGATTTCGTTTGTCTTCCAGAGTTTGAATTTTCTCACCACGAGTATTGTGGTTGTAGTGCTTAGATTATGTGGTTGTGGAGTATACACACGTTGTACCCCCACTTCCCTTTCCTTTTCCATGTGGGAACCATTTTCCCAACGTGATGAGTGTGCTTTAATGCAATATGACAAGGCTATCTATAAATGGCCATGGGAAATTGCCTTATTCTCACTCTATCGTTTTCGAAATACATATCTCTTCTCCCTAAAGAAAAATATGACAGAAAGTGTTAGACGTGCAATGCAAGACATTGATCTTGGTAGTAATGATGTGCCTTTTGTTTTACCCGCTGATGTGGTCAGTAGAGCCGCTGAAGAGAATCGTTTCATCCTGGTGGGCCGTCCAACGATGCCAAGGAAACAAAATCTGAGAGGTATCATTGCAACTATGCCTCGTGTTTGGGGTCTGGAAGGTCTTGTTCGAGGTCGTATTATGGAAGGAAGAAGATTTCAATTCATTTTCCCAAGTGAGGAAGCCATGGATACTGTAATCAGGCGGGGTCCGTGGGCATATGCTGATAGGATGATCACGCTCCAGAAATGGACACCGCTAATGGATATGGCGCTCCTGAACTTCATCCCTTTCTGGATTCAAGTACGTGGAATTCCTTTCCAGTACATGAATAGGGAAGTTGTCATCCACATTGCAAGGGTAATGGGTCAATACATTCAAGTGGATTACAATGAGGAAGCAGGAGGACGCCTGGAGTATGTTCGTTTCAGACTCAATTGGGACATCACGCAACCACTCAAATTCCAACGCAATTTCCAATTCACCCAGGGGGTCAATACGCTTCTCAAGTTTCACTATGAAAGGCTTCGTGGATTTTGTGAAACTTGTGGAATGATGACACATGATTCAGGTCGCTGTCTCATTCAAAATGGAGGTCCAGATGACGGACCTGAAGAAGACAATGATGATGGAGATGATGAACAAGGATTAGGAGATCAGCCTCACGGCAATACTGGTGTTCACATTGAAGAGATCAACGAGGATGATGCTGATCAAGAGAAGGAAGGAAATGCACCCGAGATTCAAGGTGCTGAGAATGTTGAGAACACACGTATGTATGAAGCAGAAGATAATGATGGAAAATCTGTGGCTTCTTCATACACTGATGATGAGGAGTTCTGGAATCCCTCGGCTAAAAATACTCTGTTCTCGGAGGACTATGGAATGGAGGAAATGTACTCACCACACCGCTTGGTCGACAGATATGATGGACGGATATGCTAAAGAGGAAAGCCGGATGGATGCTGCAGACAACAACAAAATGAGATTGCTGAAGAAGGGTACGGAAATAGGAGAAACAAGCAAGGAAGGAGGAAAAAAAAGAAAGACGAACAACTCAGGTCAAGATGATTCAGAAGGAGAGGAAGGCAAGCATCAAGAGAGTGAAGCAACTAACACATTGAGAGGCGCGGTGGGCCCTGAACCACCACTGCCCCCATGAGAGCAACCTGTTGGAACTGTCGGGGTCTAGGCAGTGACTCGACAGTTCGACGCCTTAAGGAGATCAATAGGAAGTATCTCCCGGACATCATTTGCCTGTCTGAAACAAAAAAACAAGATGACTACATAAGAGATGTGGGTGCTCAACTTGGATTTCTGCATTCGTTTTCTGTTCCTCCCAGGGGCCTTAGTGGTGGTTTAGTTCTTTATTGGCATCAGCATGTACAGCTTTCAGTTTTAAGTTATTCTCCTAATCTTATCGATTGTAAAGTTGGCATTAATGGAAGCAGTTCTTTCTATTTCTCCTTTGTATATGGTCACCCGAATCAAGCCTCACGCTCACAAGTATGGGAACAAATTGAACGACTTGGTATTGGAAGGAGAAACGATTCATGGCTGCTACTGGGTGATTTCAACGAGATATTAGGCAATCATGAGAAAATTGGAGGGAGAGAACGACCTGCAAGCTCTTTTCAAGATTTTAGAAACATGGTTCGAAATAATGATCTCTTGGATGTGAAGGCTGTTGGAAACAGATTTTCTTGGGTTGGAAAACGAGGTACTCATAACGTACAATGCTGCCTTGACAGGACCATGGCTAATGGAGCTTGGTTTAATGAATTTCCAGCATCTGAAACAGAGTTTTGGAGATTGGTGAATCTGATCACGCACTGATTACTTTTATTTCTCATGAAAAGGAAGAGCCAAAGAGGATGTTTCGTTTTGACAATCGAATGACTAACAGAGAAGGATTTGGTGAATCAGTATATAGAGGATGGAAGGGTTCGTGGCAGATGCAGCTAATACATCAATCTCTAGCAAAGATTAACACATTGTAGAAGGCGATATCCGTTTGGAAGAGACACAACAGAGTAATGCGAGGAGCAAATACAAACTTTGCGAAGGAGACTTGACAATGCCATTTGTTCTAATACAACAACTCATGATATAGCTACTTTAAAAGAAGAGTTGAACCAGCGATTTAGATGAAGAAATATTTTGGAAACAGAGAAGCAGAGTGATGTGGTTGCGAGCTGGTGATAAGAATACTAAATATTTCCACTCCATTACAAAAGTGAGAAGAAACAGATTGAAGATTTCATCTATTCAAGATAGTAATGGAGTTGTTCATCGGGCCGAAGCAAGTAGCACTTGTTGCTCAAGATTATTTCCAAAACCTCTTTGGATCTATTACTAATGACTCAACGCTTTATTCGAAGTTTTGCCACATTCCGAAACGAGTCACCGATGAAATGAATGCAGACCGACAAGAGACGCTTCAATGGAAGAAATACAAGAGGCTATGTTTGACATTGAGCCACAAAGCACCTGGTCCGACGGATTTCCAGCTATCTTCTATCATCAATACGGGAAGATATCAAGCCGATATAGTTGCGGAGGTCACGAAATTCTTTATGAAGGTATTCGGATCCTCAACCGAACCATACTAACCTCTCGTTTGATCCCGAAGTATATCCACCCACAAGAATGGCTGAGTTTAGGCCTATAGCATTGTGTAATGTGGCTTATAAAATAATCTCTAAAGTCCCGTGAACCGATCAAGACACATCTCAATGGTATGATCGCTGAAAATCAAGCTGCTTTTATTCCGTGACGATGATAACAGATAATATTATCATTGCTCATGAGGTATTTCACAGTCTTAAAGCCGGAAAAGACAAGCCACTTCCTATATGGCAATCAAGACAGACATCACAAAAGCTTATGACAGATTACATTGGAGTTTTGGAGGAAACTATGAAATGTATGGGCTTTGATAGCAGATGGATCAGATGGATTATGACCTGCATAACTTCAGTTTCTTACTCCATATTGATCAATGGTTCACCGAGGGGTATATTGTTCCAGAAAGAGGGATAAGACAAGGAGATCCTCTTTCTCCTTATCTCTTTATATTGTGTGCGAGGTTCTATCTCATATGATGAATAATGCAATGGCTGAAAGATCACTTGGAGGAATAAAGATAGCAATTGTGCTCTGCAGTCAACCATCTATTATTTGCTGATGATTCCCTCTTCTTTGGATTAGCAAACGCCGGGCAGCAAAGAAACTGAAGAAGATACTTGAAGTATATGAATCAATTTCGGTCAAGCGGTTAATTTGACCAAATCTTCGTAACATTTGGTTCAAAAGTATCGAGGTGGTCAAGACAAATATGAGACACATCCTTGGCATCCACAATGATGGAGGTATGGGGAAATATTTGGGGTTGCCAGAGCAGTTTGGCCGAAAGAAGAGTGAGATGTTTCGATATATTGTTGATAAAGTCAAAAAAACTACACAAGGATGGCATCAAAATTCATTTCCGGCGGCAAAGAAACTCTACTTAAAGCAATAGCTTTAGCAATGCCAATTTATACTATGAATGTATTTCGGCTTACTAAAGAAATCTGCGAAGAGATCAATGGTATACTTGCGAAGTTCTGGTGGAGTTCAGGTGACAAAAAAGGAATCCATTGGTTTTCATGGAAGAAAATGAGTTTGCCTAAAAGAGAAGGAGGGCTAGGATTTCGAGATTTGGAAAATTTCAATCAGGCGTTACTTGGAAAACAAGTTTGGAGAATTATGCAACATCCTGAATGTCTTATGACACGGATATTAAGCGCTCGTTACTTCCCTGATGGTGATATCTTGAATGCAAAGCCTCAAAAGAAATCCTCCTACGCTTGGAAGTCAATAACTCATGGCCGGGATCTAGTGAAACAGGGGATGCGATATGTTATTGGTAATGGAGAATTGATTAATATGTGGACCGATCCATGGATACCGGATCACCCTCCAAGACCACCACGTCCAAGGAACCAAAACCCAGACATGTGTAAGGTCAAACATTTCTTCTTACAAGATCGAAGCTACTGGGATGAAGCAAAATTGAGGGAACTTGTTATGGAAGAAGATGTTGAAAAAATACTATCTATCAAGATTAGTTCAAAGGCGCGACAAGATTTAATGGGATGGCACTACAACGAGAATGGAATCTATTCTGTTAAGTCTGGATATTGGGTTAGCTCCCACCAACCAGAACATGCTCTGATCCAAGATATCCCAGGGAGTATAGAGCTAAAACAACGTCTTTGGAAAATGAAGTCTCCACCGAAACTAAAACAATTTCTATGGAGAATGCTATCTCAGAGTCTACCAGTTGGTTCTAATCTCAAAAGAAGACACATAACACCAGACGCACTATGTAAGAGATGCTTTCAAGAGGAAGAAACTGATTCACATATCTTCTTTGAATGCCCGTATGCTAAGATGATCTGGAGAGCCTCTGGTATAGCTAATACAATTATAAACAGTGCTACATCCACTTTCGAGGAAAAGATTCAGGAATGCATTACAATCTGCACATCCACGAGGTTAGTACACCTTCAGGATCATCCTATATGGATTCTTTGGAGATTATGGAAAAGTAGAAATATACTTATATTTCAACAAAAGACAATCCCATGGAAGATGTTATTGCACCAATCTATAATGGATGCAAAAGAGTGGTTTAATTCAACTCGGCAAGTGGAGGTGAATTCACAAGGTGTGATGAATACTTCTGGAGGTAATAGAGCAGTGTATTGGAAAAAGCCTCCGGATGGATGGATCAAGATTAATGTAGATGGCAGCTTCATAAATAATACAATGGGAAGCAATGCAGGATGGGTTATACGAGATCAATTCGGTTGCTATCGAGGTGGAGCACAAGCAAAAGGACATATTGTCAAAAATCCCTTAGAAAGTGAACTGCAAGCGATCTTGATGGCATTACAACATGCCTGGAGTCATGGATTTCAGAAGGCCTACATTGAATCAGATAGTAAGAAAGCAGTTGATATAATTAATGGACGTATCCTACATTTTGATGCTTATAATTGGAAAAGGGAGATTCAATGGTGGAAGCAACGTTTTCAAGATTTGAAGATACAATGGATAGCAAGAGAAGGCAACAAAGTAGCTGACAAATTGGCGAAGCAATTTATTGATGGAAATGTTTCTTTCATGTATCATTATTACATACCTCGATTTATAGCTACTGAAATCCACAATGACTATGTAAACTCATTCTAATATAATAAAGCAAGTGTTATAAAAAAAAAAAAAAGATCTATCGGTCGCTTAATAAACCATCGTGGTTGCATAATCACCTAAACAAAACTAGTATCGTGATAAAAACATATATGAATTTCACACTTGCATACTACGTATATTTCATACTTTAAAATTTTATTGTCTTTTTTTTTTTCTTTTGTAAAATTAAAATTTTATGGTCGAAGCAATGTAAGTGGTTTATATATATTCAGATATAGTAATTTATGTTACAAGTTGCAAATCAAGTTATGTGAGTGAATTGATCAGAGTGAGTTCTAATTCAGTTATGTGATATATATATATATATATAATATATATACAATTTGATAAAACAATACATTGGCTTACGAAAAGCTAACGCTTCTTTCCTATCTCTTCATATTCAATGAGAACTCTGCTTCTCTTTTCTTCTTCTTTATGTTGAGTGGCGTCTAAAATAAAAGTAAAAGACGGATGAAGATAAAGATAGCCACAATAAAAGTAATACCATACGCAAACAAAACAATTACAAACCACTACAACATAGAGCATGCAGCTTTTTTTTTTTGAAACGTCATGCAGCTTTTTTAATTCATTTTTATTAACATAACCTTTCTTTGAACAAATAGAACAAATAAAGGTATGTCTATCTTATTGCACGTTACAACCTCAGCCATGCATGCCACTTGTCAATTGCGTGCCAGTACGTATCATCATGTACATGCAATATATAAAGCATCGCAAATGAAACAGAGCTTGCTCACATCATTATTGAATTACATTAGAAAAAACTATTAAAACGGAGTCCAATGGCGGAGGATCAAGCAACGGCGGGGAAGGAAACATCGGCGGTGGAGAAGCAGCAGGAGACGACAGAGGCTGAAGCACCGACACTGACAATAACAAAAAGGATGATGGTTGCTATCGACGAGAGTGATTCGAGCTTCTATGCTCTTCAATGGGTCATTGACCATTTCTCTAACCTCTTGATGACCACTGAGGCGGCTGAAGCGGAAGGTGGCTTGCTCACGGTGGTTCATGTGCAGTCTCCATTCCATCACTTTGCTGCTTTTCCGGCTGGACCCGGCGGCGCAACTGGTCATATCCATTGATCCCTCTCATCTTTACAATTAAAATGTCTCCCAACATAAAATAAAAAATCGTGCTAATATAAGTATATATTTACACTTAAATGAATAACATGTTCGATTTTAGTATTTATTCGAAAAATCATATTTATTAATTTCGTATGTAGAGAAAACGAATTTTTTTTACATTTTATTATATGTTATGGTGAATAACTTGGTTCTGTGAACGGATGTATATATAGCAGCAGTCTACGCATCTTCGTCGATGATAGACTCAGTGAAGAAAACACAGCAGGAGGCCTCTGCAGCCCTTCTCTCTCGTGCACTCCAAATGTGTCTAGCCAAGCAGGTTACACATCAATTCTATTAAGTGCTTGTAGCTTTTAAGGCTATAAGCCTATAACAATAAAATTAATATAACTTAGCTAGTGACTCAAACGGGTTTCCATGTTATTCATTTCTATAAATATATAACACATTTTAATGAGTATATATATAGTTCACTAGCTAAATAGATTTAAAAGTTGCATCAAAGGTGATTATATACAGACTTGTTTCATATTTGCAGATACGTACTGAAACTCTGGTGCTTGAAGGCGACGCGAAGGACATGATTTGCCAGGCAGTGGAACAAATGCACGTTGATCTTCTCGTTGTGGGTAGTCGTGGCCTTGGCAAGATCAGAAGGTATAATACGTATTTTTCACTTTTTTTACTTTATACAAAACCGTTCTCAAATTTTGTGGCCACGGTTTCAATTGCTTATTACGTTTTGGCAGAGCGTTTATTGGGAGCGTTAGCGACTACTGCGCTCATCACGCCAACTGTCCCATCCTTATTGTGAAGCCACCAAAGGAGACAACTACTTGAGAGTAACAAGTTCTAAATGTTTGGTGTTATGACATCTTATAAATTGTGTGAAGTACATGTGTGTTTGAATTGTTTAACATGGCTAGATGTGATATTAGTAAACTATTAATCAAGAGTGAGTGTATGTGTTGAAGTGTCAGTGACATATGAATCGGGTCAAAAAATGAACTATAATATGTTGAGCGACTGTGTGCACCTGTTATTGTGCTCTTCCTTGTAATCATATGGAAATCAATAAAAGTATCAAAATGTATCTATTCAAAGTAGTTCAGACAAAATAAACCTCAAAGAACAAGACATCTGAAACACATTCCAATCTAGTTGAAAACAGAGCATAAAAATGATTTTGATAAAGATTATAACCCTCAGGGCAAAAGGAAACTCCTTAACGATTAGCCTTGGCAACTCTCTCAATCTCATCCTTCTTTTTGATGGCATAGCTGCAAGAGTTTTTAGATATGATTATTAGCTTCACTGAGAACACACTAAGAAACCAATTCAAAGATATGGTGTAGATTGTGTTTACCTGTTGGAGGAGCCCTTGGCTGCGTTAATCAATTCATCAGCAAGGCACTCAGCAATAGTCTTAATATTCCTGAAGGCAGCCTCACGAGCACCGGTGGTAAGCAAGAAGATAGCCTGGTTAACACGTCTTAGAGGCGAGATATCAACGGCTTGTCTCCTAACAACACCAGCAGATCCAATTCTAGTAGCATCTTCACGAGGACCACTGGGTTCAACCAACAAAAAAAAAACGACCATGAGGCAAAAAATGCACACTATTGCAAACAATACAACAGGTAGCCTTTGGGTACCTGTTAACAATGGCATCAATGATGACCTGGATTGGGTTGGCGTCAGTCAAGAGGTGGATGATTTCCATGGCGTGCTTGATGATCCTCACCGCCATCAACTTCTTTCCATTGTTTCTCCCGTGCATCATGAGAGAGTTTGTGAGCCTCTCAACGATGGGACACTGAGCCTTCCTGAATCTCTTCACAGAGTATCTTCCTGCGGTGTGGGGGACAAAGGTCGCGTGTTTAGCTGCTTGAACTCCAATGTAGTCAACAAGACTGATATCTGTGACCTACAAGATAGTAAAGAAACAACACTTAACTTCAAACACAAAAATGACCCAAGCCGACACGTGGCAACACGTGACTAGTATAGACCACTTATTTGGCGCCAGGATAACTCTGTATAATTCAAAAAAAAAAAAAACCCAAGAACAAATTTTCAAATCCAATCCAAAATGAATCAATCAGAAGTTGAAGTAACTAAAACTAAGCTACGGAGCTCAATGAGAAGAATCTCTACTCCCACCACAAAGTGTTACCACCATAACAAGAGCATAAGACTACAAAGGCTAGATTCCAATCAAGTCTGATACGTCAAAACCAAAGGAAGCAATGACTAAATCGAACATTGGCGGGCAATCAAAGAGCGAATCGGAAGTTACCGAAACGTCGTCGTAGGTCCAGCGGTTGAAGAGTTTGACCTCGTTGGTAAGCTGCTGCTGAATCTCAGCGTCGATTTCCACGGCGGCGGCCATAGCTGTGAGAGAAACAGAGTATGAGTCAAATTCACATATACGATAAGAGAGATAGAGAGTTTTTTTTTTGAGGAAGAGGATCACCTGAGATCGTTAAGCGGTCGCGCGGGAGAGAGAGAGAGAGACGGCGGAGAGAGAGAGAGAGGACGGATTGAAAACTCTAGACGCCTTTTATATGCAGCTGGAAATTAGGGTTTTGTTTATCCCAGTAATGGACCGGTTTAATTAATGTCTTCCACGGTTTGTTTCTGGTTAGCTGGTTTACTTGCAGGATTATTCTTTTAGAAATGGACTATTTATTCTCTGCTATCTCAAGCTTCTGAAACTTTCTTCACAACTCCATTGCATCATCAACTAAAACGTCTGCTTGAGCCAATGAACCATCTGTCTCTGGTCTTTGTTTGAACTCAGCTTCTTTCTAAAGCTTTTCTTTTTCGTGTATGTTCAGGTCTATTGCATTCAAAATCAGCAGCATTTTTTGTTTTGACTTTTGAGTTCTAAATGGTTCCCAAGGCTAAAAACCAAGAATATTTTTGACTTTGATATTGGGCTCTAATATGCAGAGCTACAACTAAAAAAACCAACTATATATTTATTTATTTATTACCTTTTTGTAAAAATGTTTTGAATGTGTATTGCCACATTTTTATACTCTATCGACTGGTAATTAATATCCTATTTGGTCTAATTAACAATCAACTTGTTTCGAAATCTGTTCAAAACGTTGACTGATCATTAATCCACTCATCTCGTATTTTCTAACATGTTTTCTACTAATTATCTTTAATTCCGCTTACAAGTATTTTATGTTAGTTATTCTTCGTATTTCAATTCAAATGAAATATACCAAATATTTTTCTAAAAAGAGATAGAGATACCAAATCTATAGTACAAATAATCAATTTTCAATCAAATATTCACCAATTAATTATACAAACTAATTTAGTGTGGTTCACAGTTACGGTTACCGGTAATTCTGTTGTACATGGAAATTTATCTCGTACATAAATAGCACTTTTAAATTAAATCAGTCATATTCATATTACAGAATCTGAGTACAAGTTGACAAAATTATGTATTAATAAAATAAAATATAATCTTCCATATAAAATCAGAATTCATTTTTTGCCTCAAATTTTAAATCATTACGTTACTAACAAACATTCCTATAAATTCCCCTCTTACATACCTTCATCTCCAATATCATTCATCCTCAAGAGACTAACCTTCTCTGAAAAAAAAAAGAAAAGAAAAATGATTTACAAAACATCATGTCTTCTTCTTCTTCTTCCTCTAGCTCTCATCTTTCTTGATTTCATTTTAATCTCATCACTAGCCAAGCCGACTCCAGTCACATCCCTCAATGTCTTAACCTACGGGGCTAAACCAGATGGCTCAAAAGACTCAACCAAAGCCTTCTTAGCCGCGTGGGAAGTCGCATGTGCCTCTGCTAAGCCTACAACTATAATTGTACCAGAAGGAAGGTTCTTAGTCGGAAACCTTGTATTCCAAGGCAAGAAGTGTACCGATGCTCCAATATCTATTCGTATAGCCGGTTCAATTATTGCTCCTGAAGATTATAAAGTTATTGCAAGCTCACGACAGTGGATCTTGTTCGATGGCGTCACTAATGTTTCAATCTATGGTGGATTACTTGACGCGCAAGGCTCTAGTTTGTGGAAATGCAAGAACGATGGTGGCAAAAAATGCCCTACTGGTGCTAAGGTTCGCTTGACTCACAAGTAACAATAAACTTTACTCATACATGCGGGTTTATATATTAACTTTACTCGTTTGTGAACTATTATTTTTGCAGAGTTTGTTATTTGATCATTCGAATAACATAACTATCAACGGTTTAAAGTCGATCAACAGCCAGAAGTTCCATATCGTTATCGACGAGAGCAATAACGTCAATATTCACGGCGTTGAAGTTTCTGCTGATGCTGATAGCCCTAACACCGATGGGATTCACATCGATAAATCTCACTCAGTTAATATCACTAACTCAAGAATTGGAACCGGCGACGATTGCATCTCCATCGGTCCAGGATCCACGTATGTTTCTATAAATGGCATTCAATGCGGCCCAGGCCACGGCATTAGGTAACGGAAAATTTCAATTTTTTTTTTGCCACAGAAGTTACTTAACATCTCATCTTATTTTGATTTGTGGTTTTCCTCTAAATTAGTATTGGAAGTCTTGGGAGATCAGAGGACGAACAAGGAGTGCAGAATGTGATGGTGAGTAACGTGGATTTCACGTCAACGGATAACGGAGTAAGGATCAAGACATGGGGAAAAGATAGCAAGAGTTTTGTTAGAAACATTGTTTTCCAACATATTAAGATGAAGATGGTCAAGAACCCTATCATCATAGACCAACACTATTGTCTTGACAAACCTTGCCCTAAAAAGGTAATAAGAAATTAGTTAACCAAATCTTACTCCCTTTAATTTTGTATATCGCAGATCTAAGACTGAGAGAGAGACCATTTAATGTGTATATTTTATCACAGGAATCTGGAGTTGAAATATCAAATGTTAGATATGAAGATATACAAGGGACATCGAAAACGGAAGTGGCGGTTAAGTTGGATTGCAGTAAGGAGAAACCATGCACCGATATTGTAATGGGTAATGTGAATCTCGCCTGGCAAATGGTTAATGGATCCGCTCAGGCTTCTTGCAATAATGCGAATGGATTAGCTAAGCATGTCGTTGTACCCTTCACTCCTTGTCTAAAGAGAGACCTACTTCTGACATGATATATAGAAGCATCCTTGAATCGATGTCGTCCCGATTGCTTCTTGACTAAAGATGAGTTTATGCAAGCTGAATCTGTGAACGACGTCCTGCTATTTGCTACTTGTTTGTTTATTATTTTTCTCAAAAAATAAATAAAAAATAGTCACTACAAAACAACGGACTGGGAACAAAAATCCATGACCAGCATAGTATTGTCGAATATTTCATCATCGTCACACCATTTTAAGAAAAAGAAGTATCAAAGGATGATTGGATTACATATTAAAAAAATATAAATAAAAACAAAAATACATACAAGGAAAACGTAAAATCATAAAACTACAACTTAACTTACGCTTCCGTACGGATATCTGATTTAATCTATGTTCAACGTAAATCATAAATCGCTGGTTTTATAAAAAATCTCGTGCATATACTTTTATGTTTTATAACTTACATATAGAGTAGAATATATTATTTTATAATACTGATGTTTGATAATAATTTCTTTAGTTTAAACCTAACATTATATTAAAATTTCTATAACTGATGTAATTGTACTATTCATATATTGATTTATTGTTTTTTTTTGTTAATTTATTTTAAAATAAAACAACATACTAAATTTTTTAATATTTTTGCATTACCATATATACTATATATGACAGAATCTGTAAATAAAAAGAAATACAAAAAGAAAGTATTTAATTTATTGTAAATGCAATGACTAAATATATAAATAAAAGAAGTACTAACAATTCTCATTTACTGTTATCTATGTTATTCAGTTTTAATAATATAGATATACCAAATATTTTTCTAAAAAGAGATAGAGATACCAAATCTATAGTACACATAATCAATTTTCAATCAAATATTCACCAATTAATTATACCAACTAATTATTTAGTGTGGTTCACAGTTATGGTTACCGGTAATTCTGTCGTACATGGAAATTTATCTCGTACATAATAATATTCTTAAATTAAATCAGTCACTAGGTGTTTAGTCTGCACCTTGTACAGGCATGAAAATATCAAAATATAAAAACACTTAATAGTGTTTATCTTAGAATTTATCTATTTTCTAGTATCACTTGTATGAAAAAAGTGATACTATAAGTTTGTTATGCATTGCTCTTTAACATTAGGGGAATTGCATTGTATAACCATCAAACAAATGTTAATTCACTCCATAGCTAAAATCCCTAGATCACCAATATACAAGCTCCACAATATAAAAAAATATTGCCCCTCATTTGTGACCTGTGTAACTTGCTGAGAAAAATTTATTAAAATAAATATTAAACAAACAATATCATAAATTGTGGCCACCATTGATACACATCTCTTCTCTTCTTCTTCCTCTAGCTCTCATCTTTCTTGATTTCATTTTAATCTCATCACTAGCCAAGCCGACTCCAGTCACATCCCTCAATGTCTTAACCTACGGGGCTAAACCAGATGGCTCAAAAGACTCAACCAAAGCCTTCTTAGCCGCGTGGGAAGTCGCATGTGCCTCTGCTAAGCCTACAACTATAATTGTACCAGAAGGAAGGTTCTTAGTCGGAAACCTTGTATTCCAAGGCAAGAAGTGTACCGATGCTCCAATATCTATTCGTATAGCCGGTTCAATTATTGCTCCTGAAGATTATAAAGTTATTGCAAGCTCACGACAGTGGATCTTGTTCGATGGCGTCACTAATGTTTCAATCTATGGTGGATTACTTGACGCGCAAGGCTCTAGTTTGTGGAAATGCAAGAACAATGGTGGCAAAAAATGCCCTACTGGTGCTAAGGTTCGCTTGACTCACAAGTAACAATAAACTTTACTCATACATGCGGGTTTATATATTAACTTTACTCGTTTGTGAACTATTATTTTTGCAGAGTTTGTTATTTGATCATTCGAATAACATAACTATCAACGGTTTAAAGTCGATCAACAGCCAGAAGTTCCATATCGTTATCGACGAGAGCAATAACGTCAATATTCACGGCGTTGAAGTTTCTGCTGATGCTGATAGCCCTAACACCGATGGGATTCACATCGATAAATCTCACTCAGTTAATATCACTAACTCAAGAATTGGAACCGGCGACGATTGCATCTCCATCGGTCCAGGATCCACGTATGTTTCTATAAATGGCATTCAATGCGGCCCAGGCCACGGCATTAGGTAACGGAAAATTTAAATTTTTTTTTTTTGGCCACAGAAGTTACTTAACATCTCAGCTTATTTTGATTTGTGGTTTTCCTCTAAATTAGTATTGGAAGTCTTGGGAGATCAGAGGACGAACAAGGAGTGGAGAATGTGATGGTGAGTAACGTGGATTTCACGTCAACGGATAACGGAGTAAGGATCAAGACATGGGGAAAAGATAGCAAGAGTTTTGTTAGAAACATTGTTTTCCAACATATTAAGATGAAGATGGTCAAGAACCCTATCATCATAGACCAACACTATTGTCTTGACAAACCTTGCCCTAAAAAGGTAACTAAACCAAATCTTACTCCCTTTAATTTTGTATATCGCAGATCTAAGACTGAGAGAGAGACCATTTAATGTGTATATTTTATCACAGGAATCTGGAGTTGAAATATCAAATGTTAGATATGAAGATATACAAGGGACATCGAAAACGGAAGTGGCGGTTAAGTTGGATTGCAGTAAGGAGAAACCATGCACCGATATTGTAATGGGTAATGTGAATCTCGCCTGGCAAATGGTTAATGGATCCGCTCAGGCTTCTTGCAATAATGCGAATGGATTAGCTAAGCATGTCGTTGTACCCTTCACTCCCTGTCTAAAGAGAGACCTACTTCTGACATGATATATAGAAGCATCCTTGAATCGATGTCGTCCCGATTGCTTCTGGACTAAAGATGAGTTTATGCAAGCTGAATCTGTGAACGACGTCCTGCTATTTGCTACTCGTTTGTTTATTATTTTTCTCAAAAATAAATAAAAATAGTCACTACAAAACAACGGACTGGGAACAAAATCCATGACCAACATAGTATTGCCGAATATTTCATCATCGTGTTACACCATTTTAAGAAAAAGAAGTATCAAAGGATGATTGAATTACATATGAAAAGAAAAAAGATAAATAATAACAATCTTGTAGATCAACTAGAGAAAGACGAGTGCAAAGAGCATTTTGAGATACTCTTGGACTCTTGGTACGTAAAAACTATAGAGAAAGCAACTCTGATGATACAAACTAGATATCTTCATCGTTGGATTTACATGCATGGGCTTGGACTTCTCTTGTGACAATACTGGGATCGTCATGTGTACACTTTAATTAGTCCAAATGAAAATGGTGATTTGTATAGTTTATTTTCAGCTAGATTTTTATAGAAAATCTGTATTTATAAAGTTGGGTGAGACACATCAGCATCCTCTCGCAGTGAGATTGCTTAGGTTTTAACATCAATGGAGGTTCAGAAAATCCCAGGGAGATGAGTCTTCGTGAGTAATCGGTGCTTCTACGTCAGTTCATGTCGTGTCTTTTCGTTTACGATTCATCCTCTCGCAGGCGTTACAAGTTGTATTGATTGAACGTCATTAACAAGTTCTTTAACTTTTTCGACCCACTCCTCACACGATTCATCAATGAATGCATCTCCCTTTACTTTCTCTAAATCTTGGAGTGTAAAAGGTATGCCATGTACCGTGAAACTCATAAATTAAATAATCTGAATTCGTTTATGAGAGATATTTTCGACTTCGCTTTAGTTTTTTGATTATCACAAAAACCTTTTGAACTCTATGACAATGCTTCAACTTCATCATAACCACGAGCTTTTGAGTTGATTGTCTCTGCTCCCTTCAGTTTCATCGTTTTGGCTTTTGGTATCAGCTGATTCCTTTGTCTCTCTATTCTCTTAATCAATCACTTCATTGTCTCCAGTCTCTATACCCCTGGTTTCCTTTGTTCTTGGCTGTTTTGTCTCTGCACTCTATTCATCCATGACCACAGGGCCGGCTCAACAATTTTACGGACCCTTGTGCAAGAAAAATTTTTGGACCCCTAAACTAATATTAGTTCAAAGTTTTTGATAAATTTTCTTTTTAAAAACAAAAATTATGAGTAGATTTTCAGAACAATTGTGATGAAACCAAACATTTATATTTATATAAAAAAGTTAGCCCCTTTATATATTTTTAATATAAAGTTACATATATTTTTAAAAAATCGAACGCCATGACTATAAAGAAATAGGGGGACATCGGATTGAACCCGGGCCGGTCGCACCGTTTGTCCCCTCACTTAAGCCGGCCCTGCATGACCATCAGGAGCTTTGGTTTACAGTTCTCATTGACAAATCAGCTGCAGCGTTAGGGTGGGCATTTTACCCGATAACGAACTTACCCAACCCGAATCAAAACCCGAACCGAAACCAAACCGAGCAGCAAAATACCGAACGGTATTGAATTAGAGAGATTGATACCCGATCCGAACGGTAATATCCAAACCCGAATGGATATCTAAGATAACCGAACTTATGCATATTTAGCTTTTAATTTATAGTTTTCTTATCTAATTTTATTTTAAAATATTTATATTGATGCTACCCATACTTTAAGATCATATAACATACATATATTTGGAAAAATGATTTGCTATTCACTTAAAATGCATGTCAAGCCTTTTGTTACATGTATTAACAAAAGTTACATCCTAAATTAAAAACAATAACCAAATTAGTGTCTTTTTATTTTTAAAATGTTATCTCCAAATTTATTAATCATTCAATCTATTTAAAATAAAAAGAATTTAGTAAAATTTATATTTTTAAATATAAGAAACTTGAGAAATGAAGAATTTTAATTTTTTTCTTTCAAAATCTAAATATCCGAACCCGATCCAAATAACCGAACCCGAATTAAAAATACCAACCCGACCAAGTAAAGAAATACCGAACGAAGTTTTATACCCCTTTACCGAATAACCGAAAATCCAAATACCCGATCCGAATCCGAACGGTATCCGAACGCCCACCCCTATGCAGCGTTGTTGCTGTCTCCTTCGTTTGAGCCTTTAATTCGCTTTCTTCTTTAACATTCTCTGCTATCTCAAGCTTCTGAAACTTTCTTCACAACGTCTTCCTCCATTGCATCATCAACTAAAACGTCTGCTTGAGCCAATGAACCATCTGTCTCTGGTCTTTGTTTGAACTCAGCTTCTTCTAAAGCTTTATTTTCTTTGTGTTCAGGTCTATTGCATTCAAAATCAGTAACATCTTTGTTTTGACTAAACCAAGAATATTTTTGACTTTGATATTGGGCTCTAATATGCAGAGCTACAAATAAAACCAACTATATATTTATTCATTATCTTTTGTAAAAATGTTTTGAATGTGTATTGCCACATTTTTATACTCTATCGACTGGTAATTAATATCCTCTCTGGTCTAGTTAACAAATAACAATCAACTTGTTTCGAAATCTGTTCAAAACGTTGACTGATCATTAATCCACTCATCTCGTATTTTCTAACATGTTTTCTACTAATTATCTTTAATTCCGCTTACAAGTATTTTATGTTAGTTATTCTTCGTATTTCAATTCAAATGAATTATGATTTTGTTTTATTCAGGTAGAGAGTTTAGGGTGTACTTTAGAGATCGGAAAATTCAAGAATTTGAACATGCATGTGAGATATGTATACATGATGAAACTTCAATAAATCACTATTCAGTTATTCACTATAGTCAACTTAGTTCATATTTGAAAATAAATAATAACAAAATACATACAAGGAAAACGTATAATCAGAAAATATATCAAATATTTTTCTAAAAGAGATAGAGATACCAAATCTATAGTACAAATAATCAATTTTCAATCAAATATTCACCAATTAATTATACAAACTAATTTAGTGTGGTTCACAGTTACGGTTACCGGTAATTCTGTTGTACATGGAAATTTATCTCGTACATAAATAGCACTTTTAAATTAAATCAGTCATATTCATATTACAGAATCTGAGTACAAGTTGACAAAATTATGTATTAATAAAATAAAATATAATCTTCCATATAAAATCATTTTTGCCTCAAATTTTAAATCATTACGTTACTAACAAACATTCCTATAAATTCCCTCTTACATACCTTCATCTCCAATATCATTCATCCTCAAGAGACTAACCTTCTCGGAAAAGAAAAGAAAATGATTTACAAAACATCATGTCTTCTTCTTCTTCCTCTAGCTCTCATCTTTCTTGATTTCATTTTAATCTCATCACTAGCCAAGCCGACTCCAGTCACATCCCTCAATGTCTTAACCTACGGGGCTAAACCAGATGGCTCAAAAGACTCAACCAAAGCCTTCTTAGCCGCGTGGGAAGTCGCATGTGCCTCTGCTAAGCCTACAACTATAATTGTACCAGAAGGAAGGTTCTTAGTCGGAAACCTTGTATTCCAAGGCAAGAAGTGTACCGATGCTCCAATATCTATTCGTATAGCCGGTTCAATTATTGCTCCTGAAGATTATAAAGTTATTGCAAGCTCACGACAGTGGATCTTGTTCGATGGCGTCACTAATGTTTCAATCTATGGTGGATTACTTGACGCGCAAGGCTCTAGTTTGTGGAAATGCAAGAACGATGGTGGCAAAAATGCCCTACTGGTGCTAAGGTTCGCTTGACTCACAAGTAACAATAAACTTTACTCATACATGCGGGTTTATATATTAACTTTACTCGTTTGTGAACTATTATTTTGCAGAGTTTGTTATTTGATCATTCGAATAACATAACTATCAACGGTTTAAAGTCGATCAACAGCCAGAAGTTCCATATCGTTATCGACGAGAGCAATAACGTCAATATTCACGGCGTTGAAGTTTCTGCTGATGCTGATAGCCCTAACACCGATGGGATTCACATCGATAAATCTCACTCAGTTAATATCACTAACTCAAGAATTGGAACCGGCGACGATTGCATCTCCATCGGTCCAGGATCCACGTATGTTTCTATAAATGGCATTCAATGCGGCCCAGGCCACGGCATTAGGTAACGGAAAATTTAAATTTTTTTGGCCACAGAAGTTACTTAACATCTCATCTTATTTTGATTTGTGGTTTTCCTCTAAATTAGTATTGGAAGTCTTGGGAGATCAGAGGACGAACAAGGAGTGCAGAATGTGATGGTGAGTAACGTGGATTTCACGTCAACGGATAACGGAGTAAGGATCAAGACATGGGGAAAAGATAGCAAGAGTTTTGTTAGAAACATTGTTTTCCAACATATTAAGATGAAGATGGTCAAGAACCCTATCATCATAGACCAACACTATTGTCTTGACAAACCTTGCCCTAAAAGGTAACTAAACCAAATCTTACTCCCTTTAATTTTGTATATCGCAGATCTAAGACTGAGAGAGAGACCATTTAATGTGTATATTTTATCACAGGAATCTGGAGTTGAAATATCAAATGTTAGATATGAAGATATACAAGGGACATCGAAAACGGAAGTGGCGGTTAAGTTGGATTGCAGTAAGGAGAAACCATGCACCGATATTGTAATGGGTAATGTGAATCTCGCCTGGCAAATGGTTAATGGATCCGCTCAGGCTTCTTGCAATAATGCGAATGGATTAGCTAAGCATGTCGTTGTACCCTTCACTCCTTGTCTAAAGAGAGACCTACTTCTGACATGATATATAGAAGCATCCTTGAATCGATGTCGTCCCGATTGCTTCTTGACTAAAGATGAGTTTATGCAAGCTGAATCTGTGAACGACGTCCTGCTATTTGCTACTTGTTTGTTTATTATTTTTCTCAAAAAATAAATAAAAAATAGTCACTACAAAACAACGGACTGGGAACAAAAATCCATGACCAGCATAGTATTGTCGAATATTTCATCATCGTCACACCATTTTAAGAAAAAGAAGTATCAAAGGATGATTGGATTACATATTAAAAAAATATAAATAAAAACAAAAATACATACAAGGAAAACGTAAAATCATAAAACTACAACTTAACTTACGCTTCCGTACGGATATCTGATTTAATCTATGTTCAACGTAAATCATAAATCGCTGGTTTTATAAAAAATCTCGTGCATATACTTTTATGTTTTATAACTTACATATAGAGTAGAATATATTATTTTATAATACTGATGTTTGATAATAATTTCTTTAGTTTAAACCTAACATTATATTAAAATTTCTATAACTGATGTAATTGTACTATTCATATATTGATTTATTGTTTTTTTTTGTTAATTTATTTTAAAATAAAACAACATACTAAATTTTTTAATATTTTTGCATTACCATATATACTATATATGACAGAATCTGTAAATAAAAGAAATACAAAAGAAAGTATTTAATTTATTGTAAATGCAATGACTAAATCGAACATTGGCGGGCAATCAAAGAGCGAATCGGAAGTTACCGAAACGTCGTCGTAGGTCCAGCGGTTGAAGAGTTTGACCTCGTTGGTAAGCTGCTGCTGAATCTCAGCGTCGATTTCACGGCGGCGGCCATAGCTGTGAGAGAAACAGAGTATGAGTCAAATTCACATATACGATAAGAGAGATAGAGAGTTTTTTGAGGAAGAGGATCACCTGAGATCGTTAAGCGGTCGCGGGGAGAGAGAGAGAGACGGCGGAGAGAGAGAGAGAGGACGGATTGAAAACTCTAGACGCCTTTTATATGCAGCTGGAAATTAGGGTTTTGTTTATCCCAGTAATGGACCGGTTTAATTAATGTCTTCCACGGTTTGTTTCTGGTTAGCTGGTTTACTTGCAGGATTATTCTTTTAGAAATGGACTATTTATTCTCTGCTATCTCAAGCTTCTGAAACTTTCTTCACAACTCCATTGCATCATCAACTAAAACGTCTGCTTGAGCCAATGAACCATCTGTCTCTGGTCTTTGTTTGAACTCAGCTTCTTTCTAAAGCTTTTCTTTTCGTGTATGTTCAGGTCTATTGCATTCAAAATCAGCAGCATTTTTGTTTTGACTTTTGAGTTCTAAATGGTTCCAAGGCTAAAAACCAAGAATATTTTTGACTTTGATATTGGGCTCTAATATGCAGAGCTACAACTAAAAAAACCAACTATATATTTATTTATTTATTACCTTTTTGTAAAAATGTTTTGAATGTGTATTGCCACATTTTTATACTCTATCGACTGGTAATTAATATCCTATTTGGTCTAATTAACAATCAACTTGTTTCGAAATCTGTTCAAAACGTTGACTGATCATTAATCCACTCATCTCGTATTTTCTAACATGTTTTCTACTAATTATCTTTAATTCCGCTTACAAGTATTTTATGTTAGTTATTCTTCGTATTTCAATTCAAATGAAATATACCAAATATTTTTCTAAAAGAGATAGAGATACCAAATCTATAGTACACATAATCAATTTTCAATCAAATATTCACCAATTAATTATACCAACTAATTATTTAGTGTGGTTCACAGTTACGGTTACCGGTAATTCTGTTGTACATGGAAATTTATCTCGTACATAATAATATTCTTAAATTAAATCAGTCACTAGGTGTTTAGTCTGCACCTTGTACAGGCATGAAAATATCAAAATATAAAAACACTTAATAGTGTTTATCTTAGAATTTATCTATTTTCTAGTATCACTTGTATGAAAAAAGTGATACTATAAGTTTGTTATGCATTGCTCTTTAACATTAGGGGAATTGCATTGTATAACCATCAAACAAATGTTAATTCACTCCATAG
The DNA here is from genome assembly GCA_016771965.1 of Brassica carinata. Taxonomy (NCBI): domain Eukaryota; kingdom Viridiplantae; phylum Streptophyta; class Magnoliopsida; order Brassicales; family Brassicaceae; genus Brassica; species Brassica carinata. The sequence continues at coordinate 55,988,093 of CM028690.1, read as the reverse complement.
CTAAAATCCCTAGATCACCAATATACAAGCTCCACAATATAAAAAAATATTGCCCCTCATTTGTGACCTGTGTAACTTGCTGAGAAAAATTTATTAAAATAAATATTAAACAAACAATATCATAAATTGTGGCCACCATTGATACACATCTCTTCTCTTCTTCTTCCTCTTTTCACCAAATCTTTGCTTCTTCTTCATACGTACAATCACACACCACGTCATCTCAAAGCAAGGAAGAAACAAAGATTTTGAGTTTTCGAAATTGAATTTGAAGGAAAATATGACACCGTAGAGAATGAGGTGACACCATGCTTTTTACTATGTTTTATTTTTGTTTCTATACTCTGTTTCTGTTTTTATTTTTATATTGTTTTTCTATTTCTTGTTTTATACTCTGTTTCTGTTTATAATTCAGCTTTTTTACTATGTTTTTGTTTTTGTTTTAGTGATCCAAAGGTGAAGAATAACGATGACGCACCGGTAGAAGCGTCGTTGTGTCGGAAAAAAAGAAAGGAGACAAAGATGATCTTTACATGGTGGTGAAGAATAACGACGGTGAACGAAATGGAGGTATATCAGCACGTTTGAAAAAAGAGAAATTGAAGAAGATGAACTCGCCTAGTATACTATATTCAGTGAACAAAATAGTATACTATATATTTTTAGTGTAGCTATTTATGTAAATTTACCATACTATTTGGGACACATTCAATACTATTTCTTTAAAATATAATATTCTGGTGACTATCAATATTTCTCAGCGGGGAGAAACTGTTTATATATTGGATGTGGGTTGACATTTCCGGATCAGAGTATAGTTTTATCATTTGGGTTGAAATTCACTAACAAGAACACTCTAAAAGTAGTATACTATATCCACCATATAGTATAGTATTATGAACGTGGTGAATGTCATTACTTGAAAACGGGAGAAACTGTTTATATATCGGATGTGGGTTGACATTTCCGGGTTAGGGTTTAGTTTTATCATCTGGGTGGAGGTTTCACTAACTCACACTCGTTGCTCTGTTACTTGTATTAGTGATATTAACCCATCCATGCGTAGTGTCAGTATATTCTATTCAATAATATAGTAATATAACATATATTTAACCTTCTTACTTAAATGTAATCATCTGGTGACTGTCAATATTTCTGAACAGGGAGAAACTATTTATATCTTGGATGTGGGTTGACATTTCCGGGTTAGGGCATAGTTTTATCATCTTGGTTGAGTTTCACTAACGAGAACACTCTAAAAGTAGTATACTATATCCACCATATAATATAGTATTATGAACGTGGTGAATGTCATTATTTGAAAACGGAGGAAACTGTTTATATCTCGGATGTGGGTTGACATTTCAGGGGTTAGGGTTTAATGTTATCATCTGGTTGAGAGTTTCATTAACTCACCTCGTTGCTCAGTTACTTGTATTAGTTATATGAATCCATCCATGTTGTAGTGTCAGTATATTATATTCAATAATATAGTAATATAGCATATATTTAATCTTCCTACTAAAATCCCATAAATTATTGAATGAGAACTAGAATTTACTTCACAGTGTAGTAAACGTACTATACTATATCCATTATGTAGTATACTATTTTGAACGTATGTGGTTTGTATGTGTGTGATGTGGCCTCATTATTAGCCATGTTTAGTTTGGGTGATGTGGCCTTACCTTCTTCCTTTCACCTGCTACCTGCACGAAAGAAGGTTATAACCGGATGAAAAGAGACACAATTGTTAGTTTTTTAATTATGTCAACATCAATGTTATACACTTAATTTTGGTTGTGACTTTGGTTATTGAGCAAATAAGCCCTTAACATTAAGCATTCCTGAAAAAAATATTTATACCTGCATAAATTAAAATACCACAAATTTGTAAAGCATTGTTTTTTTTTTTTCAGTGTAATCCATCACTTTCTTAGCAAAGTCGCTTCATAAAGTACACATCAAGTGAATATTCCTGCATAATTTTTGTGTGAGTGCTTAATTTAGCGTAGAATACAAATTCAAAATTTGGAAATCAACTTACATTGTATCTCATAGAATAATGTCAAAATTTGAATTATTTTCCCCCTTGGTTTTAATTTTCTCCATTTTGATCTTACCAATCACATCTAGAAAATTAAAATTTTATATAAGTATGATATATTCTGGATACAAATATATAATATTTCCAAGAAAAATTATAATGATACATAAACTTACCAATTCAGACATATTTGTTCAACTTTCTTTTTTTAATATGTTTTTTTTGAATGTCTAACTTTTTCTATTTCGTCAAAATTTGCAAAAAAAAAAATTCTCGAAGCATATTTATCCTTCGTCGTTCTGAAGAATGTTATCTTGTAAGATGTTCTGAATTCTCCGGATAATCCTTAGTTGGATATCGTCCATGATCACAGTTTAACGTTATATAAGAATATTTTGGTGTCTCTTGATAAGTCGTCTTCAACTTCAAGATGAATACTTCTTCCCTTTGGACACATCAATTATTATAATTAAATATTTTTTTTGTTTGAAAAAGGAGTTTGGATCGAAGTTTTGGCTCATAAGTTTAGAAAAGTTTGCAACAACCATAGAGTTAAGGAAATTTAGAAGAGGATTCACATTTGAATCTTAAAAGTGAAAATAGAAAAACACTAATTAGTGGATGTGATTCCCTTGGTCACAACGGCTTATTACCCTACAGCCTCTCTGATTAAAATGTGTTTATACGTGGAAAAAGAATCATCTAAGCAAGCTTTTATAAATCAATAAACTAGCAAAGCTATTAACACAATATATTATTTTATAATACTGATGTTTGATAATAATTTCTTTAGTTTAAACCTAACATTATATTAAAATTTCTATAACTGATGTAATTGTACTATTCATATATTGATTTATTGTTTTTTGTTAATTTATTTTAAAATAAAACAACATACTAAATTTTTAATATTTTTGCATTACCATATATACTATATATGATGAATCAGAATAAAAAGAAATACAAAAAGAAAGTATTTAATTTATTGTAAATGCAATGACTAAATATATAAATAAAAGAAGTACTAACAATTCTCATTTACTGTTATCTATGTTATTCAGTTTTAATAATATAGATATACCAAATATTTTTCTGAAAAGAGATAGAGATACCAAATCTATGGTACACATAACCAATTTTAATCAAATATTTACCAATTAATTATACCAACTAATTATTTAGTGTGGTTCACTGTTACGGTTACCGGTAATTCTGTCGTACATGGAAATTTATCTCGTACATAAATAGTATTCTTAATGTAAATCAGTCATATTCATATTACAGAATCTGAGTACAAGTTGACAAAATTATATATGAATGAAATAAAATATAAACTTCCACATAAAATCATAATTTATTTTTTGCCTCAAATTAAACCATTACGTTACTAACAAACATTCCTATAAATTCCTCTCTTACGTACCTTCATCTCCAATATCATTCATCCTCAAGAGACGAACCTTCTCGGAAAAAGAAAAGAAAAATGATTTACAAAACATCATGTCTTCTTCTTCTTCTTCCTCTAGCTCTCATCTTTCTTGATTTCATTTTAATCTCATCACTAGCCAAGCCGACTCCAGTCACATCCCTCAATGTCTTAACCTACGGGCTAAACCAGATGGCTCAAAAGACTCAACCAAAGCCTTCTTAGCCGCGTGGGAAGTCGCATGTGCCTCTGCTAAGCCTACAACTATAATTGTACCAGAAGGAAGGTTCTTAGTCGGAAACCTTGTATTCCAAGGCAAGAAGTGTACCGATGCTCCAATATCTATTCGTATAGCCGGTTCAATTATTGCTCCTGAAGATTATAAAGTTATTGCAAGCTCACGACAGTGGATCTTGTTCGATGGCGTCACTAATGTTTCAATCTATGGTGGATTACTTGACGCGCAAGGCTCTAGTTTGTGGAAATGCAAGAACAATGGTGGCAAAAATGCCCTACTGGTGCTAAGGTTCGCTTGACTCACAAGTAACAATAAACTTTACTCATACATGCGGGTTTATATATTAACTTTACTCGTTTGTGAACTATTATTTTGCAGAGTTTGTTATTTGATCATTCGAATAACATAACTATCAACGGTTTAAAGTCGATCAACAGCCAGAAGTTCCATATCGTTATCGACGAGAGCAATAACGTCAATATTCACGGCGTTGAAGTTTCTGCTGATGCTGATAGCCCTAACACCGATGGGATTCACATCGATAAATCTCACTCAGTTAATATCACTAACTCAAGAATTGGAACCGGCGACGATTGCATCTCCATCGGTCCAGGATCCACGTATGTTTCTATAAATGGCATTCAATGCGGCCCAGGCCACGGCATTAGGTAACGGAAAATTTAAATTTTTTTGGCCACAGAAGTTACTTAACATCTCAGCTTATTTTGATTTGTGGTTTTCCTCTAAATTAGTATTGGAAGTCTTGGGAGATCAGAGGACGAACAAGGAGTGGAGAATGTGATGGTGAGTAACGTGGATTTCACGTCAACGGATAACGGAGTAAGGATCAAGACATGGGGAAAAGATAGCAAGAGTTTTGTTAGAAACATTGTTTTCCAACATATTAAGATGAAGATGGTCAAGAACCCTATCATCATAGACCAACACTATTGTCTTGACAAACCTTGCCCTAAAAAGGTAACTAAACCAAATCTTACTCCCTTTAATTTTGTATATCGCAGATCTAAGACTGAGAGAGAGACCATTTAATGTGTATATTTTATCACAGGAATCTGGAGTTGAAATATCAAATGTTAGATATGAAGATATACAAGGGACATCGAAAACGGAAGTGGCGGTTAAGTTGGATTGCAGTAAGGAGAAACCATGCACCGATATTGTAATGGGTAATGTGAATCTCGCCTGGCAAATGGTTAATGGATCCGCTCAGGCTTCTTGCAATAATGCGAATGGATTAGCTAAGCATGTCGTTGTACCCTTCACTCCCTGTCTAAAGAGAGACCTACTTCTGACATGATATATAGAAGCATCCTTGAATCGATGTCGTCCCGATTGCTTCTGGACTAAAGATGAGTTTATGCAAGCTGAATCTGTGAACGACGTCCTGCTATTTGCTACTCGTTTGTTTATTATTTTTCTCAAAAAATAAATAAAAAATAGTCACTACAAAACAACGGACTGGGAACAAAAATCCATGACCAACATAGTATTGCCGAATATTTCATCATCGTGTTACACCATTTTAAGAAAAAGAAGTATCAAAGGATGATTGAATTACATATGAAAAGAAAAAAAGATAAATAATAACAATCTTGTAGATCAACTAGAGAAAGACGAGTGCAAAGAGCATTTTGAGATACTCTTGGACTCTTGGTACGTAAAACTATAGAGAAAGCAACTCTGATGATACAAACTAGATATCTTCATCGTTGGATTTACATGCATGGGCTTGGACTTCTCTTGTGACAATACTGGGATCGTCATGTGTACACTTTAATTAGTCCAAATGAAAATGGTGATTTGTATAGTTTATTTTCAGCTAGATTTTTATAGAAAATCTGTATTTATAAAGTTGGTGAGACACATCAGCATCCTCTCGCAGTGAGATTGCTTAGGTTTTAACATCAATGGAGGTTCAGAAAATCCCAGGAGATGAGTCTTCGTGAGTAATCGGTGCTTCTACGTCAGTTCATGTCGTGTCTTTTCGTTTACGATTCATCCTCTCGCAGGCGTTACAAGTTGTATTGATTGAACGTCATTAACAAGTTCTTTAACTTTTCGACCCACTCCTCACACGATTCATCAATGAATGCATCTCTCTTTCTCTAAATCTTGGAGTGTAAAAGGTATGCCATGTACCGTGAAACTCATAAATTAAATAATCTGAATTCGTTTATGAGAGATATTTTCGACTTCGCTTTAGTTTTTGATTATCACATAAGGAAATTTAGAAGAGGATTCACATTTGAATCTTAAAAGTGAAAATAGAAAAACACTAATTAGTGGATGTGATTCCCTTGGTCACAACGGCTTATTACCCTACAGCCTCTCTGATTAAAATGTGTTTATACGTGGAAAAAGAATCATCTAAGCAAGCTTTTATAAATCAATAAACTAGCAAAGCTATTAACACAATATATTATTTTGGAGTAAGAATAAATATCCTCGTCGACAACACCATTTCAAAGGTATTTCCAGCAGTATTTTCGTAGGCCTTCCAAAATACAAAAGTCTGCACTTTAACTTTTGCTTTTCATCAACTGAACACTAACTCCATGTTTAGTTGTGCTTCAGAAAAACCTTCCGAACTCTATGACAATGCTTCAACTTCATCAGAACCACGAGCCTTTGAGTAGATTGTCTCTGTTCCCTTCAGTTTCATCGTTTTGGCTTTTGGTGTAACTGTCAGCTGATTCCTTTGTCTCTCTATTATCTTCATCAATCACTTCATTTTCTTCAGTCTCTATACCCCTGGTTACCTTTGTTCTTGGCTGTTTTGTCTCTGCACTCTCTTCACCCATGACCATCAGGAGCATTGGTTTACATTCTCTGCTATCTCAGTTTTTGAAACTTTCTTCACAACTTTATCCTCCAATGCATCATCAACTAAAACGTCTGCTTGACCCAGTGACCATCTGTCTCTGGTCTTTCTTTGAACTCAGCTTCTTCTAAAGCTTTCTTTTCTATATGTCAGGTCTATTGCATTCAAAATCAGTAGCATTCTTTGTTTTGACTTTTGAGTTCTAAATGGGCCCCAAGGCTAAAAACCAAGAATATTTTTGACTTTGATATTGGGCTCTAATATGCAGAACTACAAATAAAAACCAACTATATATTTATTCATTACCTTTTGTAAAAATGTTTTGAATGTGCATTGCCACATTTCGATCGACTGGTACTTAATATCTTTTTTGGTCTAATTAACAATCAACTTTTTTCGAAATCTATTCAAAACGTTGACTGATCATTAATCCACTGATCTCGTATTTTCTAACATGATTTCTACTAGTTATCTTTAATTCCGCTTACAAGTATTTTATGTTAGTTATACTTCGTATTTAAATTCAAATAACTTACGATTTTCTGTTAGTCAGCAGGGAGTTTAGGGTGTACTTTAGTGATCGGAAAATTCAAAGAATTTGAACATGCATGTGAGATATGTAGACATGATGAAACTTAATACATCACTATTCAGTTATTCACTATAGTCAACTTAGTTCATATTTTCTTTTATCTTAGTTCATATTTGAAAATAAACAATAACAATAATATATACAAAGGAAAACGTATAATCATAAAATATACCAAATATTTTTCTGAAAAGAGATAGAGATACCAAATCTATGGTACACATAACCAATTTTTAATCAAATATTTACCAATTAATTATACCAACTAATTTAGTGTGGTTCACTGTTACGGTTACCGGTAATTCTGTCGTACATGGAAATTTATCTCGTACATAAATAGTATTCTTAATGTAAATCAGTCATATTCATATTACAGAATCTGAGTACAAGTTGACAAAATTATATATGAATGAAATAAAATATAAACTTCCACATAAAATCATAATTTATTTTTTGCCTCAAATTAAACCATTACGTTACTAACAAACATTCCTATAAATTCCTCTCTTACGTACCTTCATCTCCAATATCATTCATCCTCAAGAGACGAACCTTCTCGGAAAAGAAAAGAAAAATGATTTACAAAACATCATGTCTTCTTCTTCTTCTTCCTCTAGCTCTCATCTTTCTTGATTTCATTTTAATCTCATCACTAGCCAAGCCGACTCCAGTCACATCCCTCAATGTCTTAACCTACGGGGCTAAACCAGATGGCTCAAAAGACTCAACCAAAGCCTTCTTAGCCGCGTGGGAAGTCGCATGTGCCTCTGCTAAGCCTACAACTATAATTGTACCAGAAGGAAGGTTCTTAGTCGGAAACCTTGTATTCCAAGGCAAGAAGTGTACCGATGCTCCAATATCTATTCGTATAGCCGGTTCAATTATTGCTCCTGAAGATTATAAAGTTATTGCAAGCTCACGACAGTGGATCTTGTTCGATGGCGTCACTAATGTTTCAATCTATGGTGGATTACTTGACGCGCAAGGCTCTAGTTTGTGGAAATGCAAGAACAATGGTGGCAAAAAATGCCCTACTGGTGCTAAGGTTCGCTTGACTCACAAGTAACAATAAACTTTACTCATACATGCGGGTTTATATATTAACTTTACTCGTTTGTGAACTATTATTTTGCAGAGTTTGTTATTTGATCATTCGAATAACATAACTATCAACGGTTTAAAGTCGATCAACAGCCAGAAGTTCCATATCGTTATCGACGAGAGCAATAACGTCAATATTCACGGCGTTGAAGTTTCTGCTGATGCTGATAGCCCTAACACCGATGGGATTCACATCGATAAATCTCACTCAGTTAATATCACTAACTCAAGAATTGGAACCGGCGACGATTGCATCTCCATCGGTCCAGGATCCACGTATGTTTCTATAAATGGCATTCAATGCGGCCCAGGCCACGGCATTAGGTAACGGAAAATTTAAATTTTTTTTGGCCACAGAAGTTACTTAACATCTCAGCTTATTTTGATTTGTGGTTTTCTCTAAATTAGTATTGGAAGTCTTGGGAGATCAGAGGACGAACAAGGAGTGGAGAATGTGATGGTGAGTAACGTGGATTTCACGTCAACGGATAACGGAGTAAGGATCAAGACATGGGGAAAAGATAGCAAGAGTTTTGTTAGAAACATTGTTTTCCAACATATTAAGATGAAGATGGTCAAGAACCCTATCATCATAGACCAACACTATTGTCTTGACAAACCTTGCCCTAAAAAGGTAACTAAACCAAATCTTACTCCCTTTAATTTTGTATATCGCAGATCTAAGACTGAGAGAGAGACCATTTAATGTGTATATTTTATCACAGGAATCTGGAGTTGAAATATCAAATGTTAGATATGAAGATATACAAGGGACATCGAAAACGGAAGTGGCGGTTAAGTTGGATTGCAGTAAGGAGAAACCATGCACCGATATTGTAATGGGTAATGTGAATCTCGCCTGGCAAATGGTTAATGGATCCGCTCAGGCTTCTTGCAATAATGCGAATGGATTAGCTAAGCATGTCGTTGTACCCTTCACTCCCTGTCTAAAGAGAGACCTACTTCTGACATGATATATAGAAGCATCCTTGAATCGATGTCGTCCCGATTGCTTCTGGACTAAAGATGAGTTTATGCAAGCTGAATCTGTGAACGACGTCCTGCTATTTGCTACTCGTTTGTTTATTATTTTTCTCAAAAAATAAATAAAAAATAGTCACTACAAAACAACGGACTGGGAACAAAAATCCATGACCAACATAGTATTGCCGAATATTTCATCATCGTGTTACACCATTTTAAGAAAAAGAAGTATCAAAGGATGATTGAATTACATATGAAAAGAAAAAAAGATAAATAATAACAATCTTGTAGATCAACTAGAGAAAGACGAGTGCAAAGAGCATTTTGAGATACTCTTGGACTCTTGGTACGTAAAAACTATAGAGAAAGCAACTCTGATGATACAAACTAGATATCTTCATCGTTGGATTTACATGCATGGGCTTGGACTTCTCTTGTGACAATACTGGGATCGTCATGTGTACACTTTAATTAGTCCAAATGAAAATGGTGATTTGTATAGTTTATTTTCAGCTAGATTTTTATAGAAAATCTGTATTTATAAAGTTGGGTGAGACACATCAGCATCCTCTCGCAGTGAGATTGCTTAGGTTTTAACATCAATGGAGGTTCAGAAAATCCCAGGGAGATGAGTCTTCGTGAGTAATCGGTGCTTCTACGTCAGTTCATGTCGTGTCTTTTCGTTTACGATTCATCCTCTCGCAGGCGTTACAAGTTGTATTGATTGAACGTCATTAACAAGTTCTTTAACTTTTTCGACCCACTCCTCACACGATTCATCAATGAATGCATCTCCCTTTACTCTCTTTCTCTAAATCTTGGAGTGTAAAAAGGTATGCCATGTACCGTGAAACTCATAAATTAAATAATCTGAATTCGTTTATGAGAGATATTTTCGACTTCGCTTTAGTTTTTGATTATCACAAAACCTTTTGAACTCTATGACAATGCTTCAACTTCATCATAACCACGAGCTTTTGAGTTGATTGTCTCTGCTCCCTTCAGTTTCATCGTTTTGGCTTTTGGTATCAGCTGATTCCTTTGTCTCTCTATTCTCTTAATCAATCACTTCATTGTCTCCAGTCTCTATACCCCTGGTTTCCTTTGTTCTTGGCTGTTTTGTCTCTGCACTCTATTCATCCATGACCACAGGGCCGGCTCAACAATTTTACGGACCCTTGTGCAAGAAAATTTTTTTGGACCCCTAAACTAATATTAGTTCAAAGTTTTTGATAAATTTTCTTTTTAAAAACAAAAATTATGAGTAGATTTTCAGAACAATTGTGATGAAACCAAACATTTATATTTATATAAAAAAGTTAGCCCCTTTATATATTTTTAATATAAAGTTACATATATTTTTAAAAAATCGAACGCCATGACTATAAAGAAATAGGGGGACATCGGATTGAACCCGGGGCGGTCGCACCGTTTGTCCCCTCACTTAAGCCGGCCCTGCATGACCATCAGGAGCTTTGGTTTACAGTTCTCATTGACAAATCAGCTGCAGCGTTAGGGGTGGGCATTTTACCCGATACCCGAATCTGTACCCGAACCCGACCGAAAAAACCCGAACCGAAACCAAACCGAAGCAGCAAAATACCCGAACGGGTATTGAATTAGGAGAGATTGGATACCCGAATCCGAACGGGTAATATCCAAACCCGAATGGATATCTGAAGATAACCGAACTTATGCATATTTAGCTTTTAATTTATAGTTTTCTTATCTAATTTTATTTAAAATATTTATATTGATGCTACCCATACTTTAAGATCATATAACATACATATATTTACGGAAAAAATGATTTGCTATTCACTTAAAATGCATGTCAAGCCTTTTGTTACATGTATTAACAAAAGTTACATCCTAAATTAAAAAACAATAACCAAATTAGTGTCTTTTTTATTTTTTAAAATGTTATCTCCAAATTTATTAATCATTCAATCTATTTAAAATAAAAAGAATTTAGTAAAATTTATATTTTAAATATAAGAAACTTGAGAAATGAAGAATTTTAATTTTTTTCTTTCAAAATCTAAATATCCGAACCCGATCCGAAATAACCGAACCCGAATTAAAAATACCCGAACCCGACCCGAAGTAAAGAAATACCCGAACGAGTTTTATACCCCTTTACCGAAATAACCGAAAATCCGAAATACCCGATCCGAACGGGTAATATCCAAACCCGAATGGATATCCGAAGATAACCGAACTTATGCATATTTAGCTTTTAATTTATAGTTTTCTTATCTAATTTTATTTAAAATATTTATATTGATGCTACCCATACTTTAAGATCATATAACATACATATATTTACGGAAAAAATGATTTGCTATTCACTTAAAATGCATGTCAAGCCTTTTGTTACATGTATTAACAAAAGTTACATCCTAAATTAAAAAACAATAACCAAATTAGTGTCTTTTTTATTTTTTAAAATGTTATCTCCAAATTTATTAATCATTCAATCTATTTAAAATAAAAAGAATTTAGTAAAATTTATATTTTTAAATATAAGAAACTTGAGAAATGAAGAATTTTAATTTTTTTTCTTTCAAAATCTAAATATCCGAACCCGATCCGAAATAACCGAACCCGAATTAAAAATACCCGAACCCGACCCGAAGTAAAGAAATACCCGAACGAGTTTTATACCCCTTTACCGAAATAACCGAAAATCCGAAATACCCGATCCGAATCCGAACGGGTATCCGAACGCCCACCCCTATGCAGCGTTGTTGCTGTCTCCTTCGTTTGAGCCTTTAATTCGCTTTCTTCTTTAACATTCTCTGCTATCTCAGCTTCTGAAACTTTCTTCACAACGTCTTCCTCCATTGCATCATCAACTAAAACGTCTGCCTGACCCAATGAATCATCTGTCTCTAGCCTTTCTTTGAACTCAGCTTCTTCTAAAGCTTTATTTTCTTTGTGTTCAGGTCTATTGCATTCAAAATCAGTAACATCTTTGTTTTGACTAAACCAAGAATATTTTTGACTTTGATATTGGGCTCTAATATGCAGAGCTACAAATAAAAACCAACTATATATTTATTCATTATCTTTTGTAAAAATGTTTTGAATGTGCACTGCCACATTTCTATATTCTCTATCGACTGGTAATTAATATCCTCTCTGGTCTAGTTAACAAATAACAATCAACTTGTTTCGAAATCTATTCAAAACGTTGACTGATCATTAATCCACTCATCTCGTAATTTCTAACATGTTTTCTACTAATTATCTTTAATTCCGCGTACAAGTATTTTATGCTAGTTATTCTTCGTATTTCAATTCAAATGAATTATGATTTTGTTTTATTCAGGTAGAGAGTTTAGGGTGTACTTTAGAGATCGGAAAATTCAAGAATTTGAACATGCATGTGAGATATGTATACATGATGAAACTTCAATAAATCACTATTCAGTTATTCACTATAGTCAACTTAGTTCATATTTGAAAATAAATAATAACAAAATACATACAAGGGAAAACGTATAATCAGAAAATATATCAAATATTTTTCTAAAAAGTGATAGAGATACCAAATCTATAGTACACATAATCAATTTTTAATCAAATATTTACCGATTAATTATACCAACTAATTTAGTGTGGTTCACTATTACGGTTACCGGTAATTCTGTTGTACATGGAAATTTATTTCGTACATAAATAGTATTCTTAATGTAAATCAGTCATATTCATATTACAGAATCTGAGTACAAGTCGACAAAGTTATATATTAATAAAATAAAATATAAACTTCCATATAAAATCATTTTTGCCTCAAATTAAACCATTACGTTACTAACAAACATTCCTATAAATTCCTCTTTTACATACCTTCATCTCCAATATCATTCATCCTCAAGAGACTAACCTTCTCGGAAAAGAAAAGAAAAATGATTTACAAAACATCATGTCTTCTTCTTCTTCCTATAGCTCTCATCTTTCTTGATTTCATTTTAATCTCATCACTAGCCAAGCCGACTCCAGTCACATCCCTCAATGTCTTAACCTACGGGGCTAAACCAGATGGCTCAAAAGACTCAACCAAAGCCTTCTTAGCCGCGTGGGAAGTCGCATGTGCCTCTGCTAAGCCTACAACTATAATTGTACCAGAAGGAAGGTTCTTAGTCGGAAACCTTGTATTCCAAGGCAAGAAGTGTACCGATGCTCCAATATCTATTCGTATAGCCGGTTCAATTATTGCTCCTGAAGATTATAAAGTTATTGCAAGCTCACGACAGTGGATCTTGTTCGATGGCGTCACTAATGTTTCAATCTATGGTGGATTACTTGACGCGCAAGGCTCTAGTTTGTGGAAATGCAAGAACAATGGTGGCAAAAAATGCCCTACTGGTGCTAAGGTTCGCTTGACTCACAAGTAACAATAAACTTTACTCATACATGCGGGTTTATATATTAACTTTACTCGTTTGTGAACTATTATTTTGCAGAGTTTGTTATTTGATCATTCGAATAACATAACGATCAACGGTTTAAAGTCGATCAACAGCCAGAAGTTCCATATCGTTATCGACGAGAGCAATAACGTCAATATTCACGGCGTTGAAGTTTCTGCTGATGCTGATAGCCCTAACACCGATGGGATTCACATCGATAAATCTCACTCAGTTAATATCACTAACTCAAGAATTGGAACCGGCGACGATTGCATCTCCATCGGTCCAGGATCCACGTATGTTTCTATAAATGGCATTCAATGCGGCCCAGGCCACGGCATTAGGTAACGGAAAATTTAAATTTTTTTTTTTTGGCCACAGAAGTTACTTAACATCTCAGCTTATTTTGATTTGTGGTTTTCCTCTAAATTAGTATTGGAAGTCTTGGGAGATCAGAGGACGAACAAGGAGTGGAGAATGTGATGGTGAGTAACGTGGATTTCACGTCAACGGATAACGGAGTAAGGATCAAGACATGGGGAAAAGATAGCAAGAGTTTTGTTAGAAACATTGTTTTCCAACATATTAAGATGAAGATGGTCAAGAACCCTATCATCATAGACCAACACTATTGTCTTGACAAACCTTGCCCTAAAAAGGTAACTAAACCAAATCTTACTCCCTTTAATTTTGTATATCGCAGATCTAAGACTGAGAGAGAGACCATTTAATGTGTATATTTTATCACAGGAATCTGGAGTTGAAATATCAAATGTTAGATATGAAGATATACAAGGGACATCGAAAACGGAAGTGGCGGTTAAGTTGGATTGCAGTAAGGAGAAACCATGCACCGATATTGTAATGGGTAATGTGAATCTCGCCTGGCAAATGGTTAATGGATCCGCTCAGGCTTCTTGCAATAATGCGAATGGATTAGCTAAGCATGTCGTTGTACCCTTCACTCCCTGTCTAAAGAGAGACCTACTTCTGACATGATATATAGAAGCATCCTTGAATCGATGTCGTCCCGATTGCTTCTTGACTAAAGATGAGTTTATGCAAGCTGAATCTGTGAACGACGTCCTGCTATTTGCTACTTGTTTGTTTATTATTTTCTCAAAAAATAAATAAAAAATAGTCACTACAAAACAACGGACTGGGAAAAAAAATCCATGACCAGCATAGTATTGCCGAATATTTCATCATCGTGTTACACCATTTTAAGAAAAAGAAGTATCAAAGGATGATTGAATTACATACGAAAAAGATAAATTATAACAAAAATACATACAAGGGAAAACGTAAAATTATAAATTAGAACTTAACCTGCGTCCCCGCACGGATATCTGATTTAATCTGTGTTCAATGTAAATTATAAACCGCTGGTTTTATAAAAAATCTCCTGCATATATTTTTATGTTTTATAATTTACTTAAAGTGTATAATTTATTATTTTATAATGCAGATGTTTGATAATAGTTTAAACCGAATATTATATTAAAAGTTTTATAACTTGATGTAATTTGATGTAATTGTACTATTCATATATTAACTTGTTGTTTTTTTTGTTAATTTATTTTAAAATGAAACAACATACCTAAAATTTTAATTTTTTTGCATTAGTTTTCTATAAATTATTATTTATTTTATAATTTTTTGTTTTCTTGAAAAATGAACCCTCGAGATTTTTATATTTGACTAAACTAAACAAGGTAATATTATATTTAAAACCGAAGATGGCAAATGAAACCGAAGTTCTGAAGGGATTCAAAATTCTCAATAAATAAAAATGATTTTGGGGAAAACAAGAGGGTTGGTTCGCGTTCAAAGAGTTCGCCCTAGTTTCTCTCTCGGGTTCAGATATCGAGGCGCCGTCAGTGACTCTGGATCTCGACGTCGGCGGTGGCGTAGCCCGCCGGCGTCGCCGCTGCTCTACCTCTACCATGCTTCTCGTTCCTTTCTGCTCTTTCTTTGTACTGGATCTGTTAATTTCGCCGGTGGTATCGTCTTCCATCGGTTCTGCTCTCTACACCGGGGATTCCCGAAGTTTCCGCTCAAGTCGCACTTCTTCAATCATTATTTCGAAGCGGCTCCTGGCTGCTGTCCTTCACCGGCTTTCACTCCACCCTCCACCGCAAGTTCTTCTCATCTCATTAGATCCCGAAGCCTCGACGACATCTGGATGTGGGATTCCACTTTTGTCCCGTCGTTCAGGCTCGGCGCCTCAATGTATGCGAGGTACAAGCTCTTCTCGTTGCAAATCCACCATTTCCATCCCGTCAAGACGCTGTCCTGAAGGGTTCTATTGTGGATCCGGTGAGATCCGCCACACTTACACGACGCTTGCTCCATCTCTGACAAGCTTTGTCGTGAGCTCAGACTGCCCCGACGAGGCCATCTTATCTTCATCCGATGCTTTGTGCGTCCCATCCGGCGGTCTCTTCTCCAGCTCCGAGGAACACTATAGTCGTCGTTCTCCCCCACGTTTCAAGCGCCATTCTGTTTCAGACCATGAATGGTTAGGCCCATGTGCCTGGCTCTTTGATTTGGTTGTCTATGGCAGCTCACAGTTCAGCCCACCAACCCTCAAAACCAAGAAGATGGTTTCTGATGGTCTGATTTTTGTGGCTAAGGTTAGAAGGATTGTCGGTGGATTCACTGAGGCCTTTGATTTGTACGTAAAGTCATATCTCTCTTTCTCGAAGAATTTATTGGTGGATTCACCAGGATTGATTCTGTCATCACCATTCCTCCTTTCAGTGAAAGGGGATCACTACAAGAAAACAGGGCGATACCGACGGACCTAATTCGCCGTAATGTCGCCGAATAAGCATATTTTGACGAAATTCGACAAAAAGGTCGCCGGTATCATTTCGTCGAATTTAAATATTCGCCGGAATTTCGTCAGAGTCTCCGACGACATTCTGACGAATACCGAGAAACCACATTTTGACGAACTTCCATTTAAAGTCCGACAACATTTTCGAGACCGAGTTCATCGGAAATGAAGATACCGACGACTGCTCGTCATTAATATTCACGACTTTGGTCGTGAATATTCAATTTAACCGAGTCGCCGAATTCATCATTTTTAAAAATATTAAAATTTATTTTTATTTATTTTTAATATTAAAAATTAATAAATAAATAAAATCCAAATTAAAATTTAATAATATTATAGAATTTAAAATTTCATACAAACTGAAATAGAAATAAAACATTCGAAAGTTTTAAAATTAAAAAAAACTAGGGACCGGAAGGAAATAAACGATCAAGCTTCTCCAATATCTCCGCTGGCCCTCCTTGAATCCGCTAACTCAGCAAGAATTGTGGCATTCTGCTCCTCCAATGCCACAATCCGTTCATCTCGCTGTGTAGTTGCTCTTAATCATGGGATCGGCATATGGAGCTTGCGAAGAAGAAGTCGGATACTGAAGAAGCACGGCGGCCAACCTAACTAAATAGCCTCCTTTCCTTTTAGGAACCGCCACAAGAATATTTAAAGTTAGTAAACAGTAATAAACTCGAAGACATGATTTTCTCGGAATTATTGTGATTAGAGAGAGTGAAGAGTGAATGAGGAGTGAATGAGTTGAATGAGGAGAGGTTGCATTTATAGGAAAATGGTTCAGGCAATCCGACGACATTCGACGAATTCACGACCAACGGTCATATTCGCCGAATTCCGGTGTTTTCCAATCTCAAACGGCTATAAAACAGTCATATCTAATTGTCATAAAGTTCGCCGAATTTCACAAGATATAGTGACGAAATTCGAGGACCTCAACGGTTATATATATGATCGAAGTCGCCGGAATTTCATCGTATATAGTGACGAATTCGGCGACCTCAACGGTTATATATATGATCGGAAGTCGCCGGAATTTCATCAGTATATAGTGACGAAATTCGAGGACCTCAACGGTTATATATATGATCAGTATGTCGCCGAATTCGCCACTATATTCCGACGGACACATATTTCTCGAAAGTCGTCAAAATTTTCCGACGACATTCGACGACTTCGCTTTTTAAATTTCGCCGGTATGTCGCCGGTATGTCGTCAACAAATTCGACGACCCTCCATCCGTCGGAATGTTCGTCGGAATATGCCGTGTTTTCTTGTAGTGGATGTTCCCTCTGTCTCATTACCGAGTAAGAGGCTCAACTTTCTCACCGAATTGTTATCTTGTGTAGCGGTTTGTACGGGACCTGAAGATGCAATCAAGATTACTTCGGTATTTCTTGTAGGTGAGGGTTGCCTTTCAACGTCACATTCTGTGACTAATTTCCAGCTATCCGACTCAGTCGAAGCTTTATCGACGCATTCAAGCTCCGCCTCGAATTCGCTGTCATCTTCGTTAGAAGAACTATCTAGCTTATTTTATGATGTTATTGTAGTTTATGCTTTCTGTTCAAGAGGATGGATAATTCCCTCTTGTTGTTGTACTGGAAAAGGTTGAATTTATGAATGAATTTAAGTTGTGTTCAAAAAAAAAGAAAATGATTTTGGGAAACAAAAAGTAAAATACTACCTGAAAACAAGTTTGTCGTCGTAAAATATTTTTTCATGGGATGTCTTGAGACATGCACCAACATGGTGAAAACAATTTATTAAAAAGATGCATAAATGGATGTTGCCATGTTTGGTTAGCGATGATTGATATGTGTGGATCTAAATCAAAGTAAACAACCTAAACAAGTCGAGTGTCTCAACTCTTGAGGCCTCGTTCAATGGTTGATTCTCAAAATTATAGTATTTTACAACACTTTGCGCTTCCGTTACAAACAATATCTCTCAGGCCAAGGTACTGTCTGCATACTCCATTGTCTTTTGCTTCACGTACTCCACTCTCTCCCCGTCACCAGCAGATTTCTCATATTCCAAAAACTTCTTGGTAAAAACTAAGAAATACAAAATCACAAAAAGGGTTTAGAAAAAATCTGCACTAATCAGATACAATTAGAAAAAAGGAGACAAGAGTCTATGTATGGCACGCACCTTCATCTTCTTAGGAGGCAAGCTCAAGCTAATGGTTCTCTCAAAAAACGACCTAATCACATCAACATCTCCCAACCGGATCTCCTGTAATAACCAAACAAAACTTGCGTTAAAAAACACTACAAAGATGGCAAATGAAACCGAAGTTCTGAAGAAGTGGAATATAACGAACTTGGTCAAGATAAACACTCCACAAGTCCGTTCTTTTCGGGTACTCCCTTAGAACGCCTTCAAAAAGTGATCTCCCTCTGTCTGCAACTCCGCACTTGAACTCAAAAATAGCCGTCTGTGATATAAATTTAATGTGCTTATGGCGCGGAAGACATAGCAAGGCACGGTTCACCACCGACTGAATGTCTTCCTCGTCTTGCTTTAGATAACTTTGTATCTTCCGTAACCAAACCTAACCAAGCACACATCCGGAGAAAAAAAGTTGTTAAAAGAGTGAAGAACGAACCCTCACTTAAAGAAGATTAAAAAATCCAACAGCATGTACCTTGCAGGATTGCTTGAACTTCTTCATTATCTCATCAATTGATCAAGCAGCTTATCAGCCAATTTGTACTGCTCTGTTCTCTCGTATTGACGTGGTAAACTTTCTTCGGGTCACAATATTGACGCGCTCTTTCAAAAACTTTCTTTACAGCTTCCTGGATAAGAGAAACAAACACGAGAGTAAGATAGCAATATATATAGGTAAGACAAAAAAGCTTTCGCTTGTCTACCTCTGGAGGACTTCCATATGTTTAGCTTCTCTTCTTCTTCACGAATATTTGTAGTCTTTAAGGCCCTTCAGTAGAGAAACAATCATACGTAAAACATAAATGCTTTACTAAGCAGGTATTAGACAATATTTAGTTATCTAAATTATTAAAACTGAAGTACAAATTAAATTTGTTTAGAAACATGAATAGCAGTTTTTTAAAAGAAGTTTGCTTAAAAATATAGATATCAGTATAAAAAAGAGTATAATGATGTTTGGAAACATGGATAGCAGTATATTAAAAAAGTAATGAGCTTATCTTATCAAGAAAAATTGGAAGTCCATTATATAATGAGAAACTGTATATATGGACTACATTTAAAATATACGAAAATGGGTCAATCCAATTAATTAAAAATATTTTTTGTCTTAAATAATTATAAAAAAAATTAAAATTTTATATACATATTTCAAATCAAAATAATAATTTAAAGTTGATATATATCAAAAACTGATTAAAAATATACATATATTCAAAAATTAATTTTTACTTAAATATTTTTCAATAACCATTATTAAGGAAGGTGTTCCAAAAAAAAACCATTATTAAGGAAATGTATTCAATATATTAGAAAAATATAATACAAAGCCCAATTTCATATACCAACTCAAATTATGGTTTTTATATTTCACATTATGTTTTAAAAAATATAATATATGTAATTAATTATATGATGGTACATATAAAATACTATTGATTATATAATTACATATATGATGGTATATATAAAATACGATTAGTTATATCATGACACATATATGATAGATAATAGTGACTAGGGGTGGACATTATGGTACCCATTCGGATTCGGTTCGGGTCTGTTTGGGTTTTGGATTTCTGGGGTCAAAGATTTCGGTCCCATTCGGATGTTTCCAAATTTTATTTCGGGTTTGATTCAGATCTTTACGGGTTCGTTTCGGTTTCAGATTCGGATAACTCATTTAAATTATTTTTAAAATTCATTATATATTTTAAATTTCTCAAAATCTATAAACAAAATAATATATTACATATAAATTTGAATATCATATGTCAGAATACCTAAACCTAAGATATAAATTGGGTTGGTTTAAATATTAGGATAGAGAATCAATAGTTATTTTAAGTATTTTGGTGTTTTGAGTATACTTATGCTATTTTAGATATTTACGTTTGACTATTTGTATACGTTTTCAAGTATTTAAACCAATTAAAAGTATCATATATATTCTGGATGTTTTTATATACATTAAATCTAAAATAATTAATATATATATAAGTATATAAATCTGTTTAGGGTACCCAAAATACTTCGGTTTCGATCGGATACAGTTCTCTAAATACCAAAATTTTGAATAATTTAGATATTTAATCAATTTTAACTCGAGTTTGGTATTATTTTTCGGATCAGGATTGGTTCAGTTCTTCGAATTCAGGTTTTTCCCATGAAAAAAAAATATTAACATATTTTTGAAAAGCGTGTGGATCAAAGTCTAGTGCCAATTAAACGTGTGCAGTATTTAAAATATATGTCTTACACTTTTAATCATCTTTAATAAATTATATCAAATCATACATTTTGAATAGTCAAAGTGTGACACTAAATTATATGATTGAACAAAATTAGTAATATTTACTTATTTAAAGTATAACCTTCAAGGTAGAAAATATATAAAACATAGTGAATGTTTTGGTTCTTTAAAAACAAAGAGATACGATTAAAATGACGTGAAAGCAAGGTTTTTTAAAAGAAAATATACAATACATTTTTAAAGTGATTTAAAATTATAATTAACCAAATATTATAGACCAGAATTTTAATACTATAATTTTTTTGAAAACATTGATCTTATACTATTTATTAATTTACACAAAAAAATATTTGTTTTTCCATGACCAAAAAGTTTAAATACGTAAAATCTAACTATTTCTAAAAATAAAATAATATTATCATATTATGTTATATACTTACAATAGCTAATTAATTATGGTCAAAATTACAATGGATAAGTTTGAACAGTGATTTCAATATCTAAAAATAATTTTAATAATTAATTACCAAACGGTTACAGAGTCAAAACGTATCAAAAAATTAATTAATATAGACTTTTTAGGAAAATAGGAAATTGACTATGGCTATATATATATTGAGATATTGCTAGACTTACTTCTAATTATTAAAGAGCAGAGCAACAGAGAAAGAGAGAGATAGGATTATTTGAGGTGTGTATTTGTATACTTGTAAATATAATTTGTATAAGGCTTCTTCTTCTTCAGCCTCAAACATTATCATCATCATCTACTTGGTTTCTTTTTTTTTTTTTGAACATTACTTGGTTTCTTTCTTTGTCTCAGAACTTTAGTTATTTACTGATATTTTCTTCTTGGTTCGTTTCTTTGCATCTCAAGACTATTTAGTATACTAGTAGTACAATAAAAACAACTTAGTAAGTCTTCTTTCAAAAAGTTACAAATGAAATCTAACTCTTTGGATTTATATTTGTTCTACTCGTAAATGTCTTCTAGTGTCTTTTTTCCTTTTCATGTCGTCAACCTCTGTGGCTTGTTCCTGTTCTTTTGCATATTTGCTTTCGTTTTATTTTGAATCATATTTCTTTTTACCTTTTTTTTCTTATACAAATTATTTTACTAATGGATCTTTGTAGAATAGCAAAAGCAAACCTTGAGAAGATGTCTTCATCGTACAACAACTCAATGTCATCATCGTCCACTCAGTCTTTCCCCCTTTTAGCCATCGGAGCAACCAACATTAACCGTGAAGAGACGGCGATGATAATGAATCAACAACCCAACTCCGTTTCTCCACCACCCAGGAGAGTAAGAAACAAACCAGGAAACCCAAGTAAGTACCTCTTATTAGCATATGTTGTTATAAATGAAGTGTTCCCAGATACCTTTATAAGGTTTTTGCACATGGATTAAGAAAATACATTCTATATAATTTATCTTGTTTACATAAAATATCATTAAATAAAACTAATTCAACCAATAAGAAAAAAAAACACATTATTTTGTAATTGTTCACAAAGTCAAATGATATTAAATTCTATCTAGAATAATGAGAACATAAAGTGATACAGAGAGAGTATTAATTAGTTTTACCAAAAAAACTCTTATTAATTAGCATATGTTGTTATAAATGAAGTGTTCCAAATAACCTTTAACTTAATTTATATTTTCGTAGTTATTCTAGATAATATAAGTATTAATATTATCATAATTTGACCAGATTATAAATAATATTGTTGGATTTTATTCTGCTCTGTTCAACATTTTTACAAGAAAATTAGTATATTCAGTTACTTATATATCTCTTGGCAAATGGTTTTGTTGTGGTGATTCATTAGGTCCAGATGCTGAAGTGATAGCCTTGTCTCCAGAGGAGATAATGGCAACGAACAGGTTTTTCTGTGAAGTATGTAAGAAAGGATTTCAAAGAGAGCAGAATCTCCAGCTTCACATGAGCGGACACAACCTTCCATATATCCTACAAAAGTCTGACGAAGAAAAAAGGAGGAAGGTGTATGTTTGTCCTGTGCCCATGTGTGTCTACCATGATCCGTCACGTGCTCTCGGAGACCTCACAGGAATCAAGAAGCATTATTGCCGGAAGCACGGTGAGAAGAAGTTTAAATGCGAGAAATGCCCAAAGTGGTACGCTGTTGAATCTGATTGGAAAGCCCACACTAAGATTTGTGGTCGTAATGGTCGTGGTGGTCGTAATGGTCTTCCTCTGGACGTTGAAATGAAGTTTCCAGATCCAAATAATCCATTAGGAAATGTGTGAGAAGATCGTACACCTCCTACTATTTTGCTAGTTCTTTGGACATTTTTATATTTAAGCCTATTTAACTATCTATAAGTAAAAAAATGATAAAAAAGAAAAAATGTAAATTAAAAAAAAAACTATCTATAAGTATTTCTTTAAGTTGTTTTTAATGATGTAATGAGAATCTCGAACTAGAGTTCCTGTGGTAAAAATTGTTCTTCAACCTGTGGAGTCAATTCCCATTAATTATATATTTTTATTAAGACATAAATGCTTTAAACATAAATGCCGCTTGTTCATGACTATTCCTTTGTCTCTCTATTTTCTTCATCAATCAGGTCATGAAAGTTTTTAAATTGAGTCAGATTACATGAAATGATTCAACGGTTGGATTTATCGAAAGAATGTACAAACCTTTGATGGTTTTGGCGCAATAATCGGTCTCTTTTCTTTTACCACAAGTTTCACAACTTGGTGGCTCTTCTAAAACGCTCTCTTCTCAATGATCCAACCCAGGCTCAACATTAAGATCCATCCAACCAAAACTCTGATATCATAACTTATGGACTTTTGGACTTTAAAGTGTGATATGTTTCCATCACGTTCATTTAAATCTCTGTATCTAATCGTATTAAAAAGAAGAAAAAAACCCTCCAAATTGTATTCTACAATTTAAACATGTCTCAACTCTTGCGGCCTCGTTCAATGGCTGGTTCTCAAAAAGTTCAATTTTTACATCACTTTCCGTTGCAGACAATATCTCTCAGGCCAAGGTACTGTCTGCATACTCCATTGCCCTTTGCTTCACGTACTCCACTCTCTCCTCGTCATCAGCAGATTTCTCATATTCCAAAAACTTCTTGAACAAAAACTGAAATTACAAAAAGCACAAAAGGATTTAGTAAAAATCTGCACTAATTAGATACACAAAAAAAGGAGACAAGAGTCTATGTATGGCACGCACCTTCATCTTCTTAGGAGGCAAGCTCAAGCTAATGGCTCTCTCGAACAACGACCTAATCACATCAACTTCTCCCAACCGGATCTCCTGTAATAACCAAACAAAACTTGCGTTAAAAGCACTACAAAGATGGCAAATGAAACCGAAGTTCTGAAGAAGTGGAATATAACGAACTTGGTCAAGATAAACACTCCACAAGTCCGTTCTTTCGGTACTCCTTAGAACGCCTTCAAACAGTGATCTCCCTCTGTCTGCAACTCCGCACTTGAACTCAAGAATAGCCGTCTGTGATATAAATTTAATGTGCTTATGGCGCGGAAGACATAGCAAGGCACGGTTCACGACGGACTGAATGTCTTCCTCGTCTTGCTTTAGATAACTTTGTATCTTCCGTAACCAAACCTAACCAAGCACACATCCGGAGAAAAAAAGTTGTTAAAAGAGTGAAGAACGAACCCTCAGTTAAAGAAGATTAAAAAATCCAACAGCATGTACCTTGCAGGATTGCTTGAACTTCTTCATTATCTCATCAATTGATCAAGCAGCTTATCTGCCAATTTGTACTGCTCTGTTCTCTCGTATTGACGTGGTAAACTTTCTTCGGGTCACAATATTGACGCGCTCTTTCAAAAACTTTCTTTACAGCTTCCTGGATAAGAGAAACAAACACGAGAGTAAGATAGCAATATATATAGGTAAGACAAAAAAAGCTTTCGCTTGTCTACCTCTGGAGGACTTCCATATGTTGATGCGGCCATCAAACCAGTAGCTGAACCGGAGGTCCATCCAACACCTTACCAAACCAGCCAAGGCGCCAACCAGGACATATGTGCATTAAAAATGCCATATCTTGCAAACCAGTAGGTTTTTAATCACGAGGCCAATTTTGATGGATTCTACATTCAAGAAGGAGTCCATCCCAATTGGAATCGGGCCTAAATATTCACGGAGTAAGAAGTTATAAATTTTACAATTCAGAAGTTTTCCAGCCCGTCCATCTGGGAGCACCCGACTTTAGAAGGAGATTCAAGCCCGAAGAAGGAGCGGCCTGAACCAAAACCCATCATAGGATTTAAGAGGAGTCTCTCAGATTTCCAGAAAACCCAATATCAGGAGAAATGGCCACGGAATGAAGAAGTTATGATCCATTCTTCAAAATCGGCCAAACCAGTTCTGCACTTGCCTCAATTGGAAGCTAGCCGATTCAATCATTTACCAGCCAAAAAATTCCGACCAGAAGACAATCCAATCAAGCCAAGACTTCCAGAAGACATATCCAATGACCCAGGAGAGTTTGAAGAGTTCATACCATGCACTACCAACCATAGGATCAGGAGGATCCACATTAACACCAACTTGCCTTATTTGGAGATTCTTGCCATCCAGCTCCAACAGCTCTTTTATCTTCTGTTAAGGCACGACCTCAGCACCTTTCAGACCATAAAGAAGATTCCCAGGAAGATCACTTACCCCCTCAAACCGTCCAGATACAAGAAGAACATCAGCTCCATTCATTTGGTCAAGATTCTCACCATTAAGCCTCCAACGGCTAGTTTTCTTGGAGCCATCAATTCCTTTACTTCCAACTCTGTGATTTCGAATTTATTTCTTTCCTTTTATCATTTTATGACTGTTAGAGTCTGTCTTTGTCGAGCCTATAAAGCTCTTGTCTTTGCTTCATTGTAAATCACCCTACTTTGAATTTTATGAAAGAATTATTCAGTTTTTCTAGTTTTTTCAAAACTATTGTTCTAAGTCTTTGAGTTTGTGAGAAGCAGCTCCAAAGCACCTTGACTTATCAAGACTCCTTTCCATAGATTCTTGTGGCGTCCTCAATCCACCATCACTTCCATCCCATTCGTTTGCCAAGCTTGAGAGTGATACACATCCAGCAAGCTTTGCACCATCTCAATCCACTTCGATCATCAACTGATTAGGCTGAGAGTGATACACATCCAGCAGCCTAATTACATCCTATCTATCTTTAATTATCTTGCTTCATCATAGTAGTATTAGCATTCATTTTAGTTTGCATTTTGTTTTCAGGTTTACAACTTGAAATCCATTCATATAGCCCACCCGATCATATCTTTGGTCGATCCATCAAGCTTCCGTCATCCATCTTGCCAACCCTGATTTCCAGCCTGTATCATATGTTTAGCTTCTCTTCTTCTTCACGAATATTTGTAGTCCTTAAGGCCCTTCAGTAGAGAAACAATCATACGTAAAACATAAATGCTTTACTAAGCAGGTATTAGACAATATTTAGTTATCTAAATTATTAAAACTCACGTACAAATTAAATTTGTTTAGAAACATGAATAGCAGTTTTTAAAAAGAAGTTTGCTTGAAAATATAGATATCAGTATAAAAAAGAGTATAATAATGTTTGGAAACATGGATAGCAATTTATTTAAAAAAGTAATGGGCTTATCTTATCAAAAAAAATTGGAAGTCCATTATATTATGAGAAACTGTCTATATAGACTACATTTAAAATATACGAAAATGGGTCAATCCAATTAACTAAAAATATTTTTTGTCTTAAATAATTATAAAACAAAATTTAAACATTATATACATATTTCAAATCAAAATAATAATTTAAAGTTGATATATATAAAAAACTGATTAAAAATATACATATATTCAAAAATAGATTTTTACTAAAATATTTTTCAAAAACCATTATTAAGAAAATGTATTCAATATATTAGAAAACTATAATACAGAGCCCAATTTCATATACCAACTTAAATTATGGTTTTTATATTTCACATTATGTTTTAAAAAATATAATATATGTAATTAATTATATGATGGTACATATAAAATACTATTGAATATATAATTACATAAATGATGGTACATATAAAATACGATTAGTTATATCATGACACATATATGATAGATAATAGTGACTAGGGGTGGACATTATGGTACCCATTCAGATTTGGTTCGGGTCCGTTTGGGTTTTGGGTTTCTGGGATCAAAGATTTCGGTCCTATTCGGATGTTTCAAAATTTTGTTTCGGGTTCGATTCAGATCTTTACGGATTCGTTTTTCGGATTCGGATAACTCATTTAAATTATTTTTAAAATTCATTATATATTTTAAATTTCTCAAAATCTATAAACAAAATAATATATTACATATAAATTTGAATATCATATGTCAGAATACCTAAACCTAAGATATAAATTGGGTTGGTTTAAATATTAGGATAGAGAATCAATAGTTATTTTAAGTATTTTGGTGTTTTGAGTATACTTATGCTATTTTAGATATTTACGTTTGACTATTTGTATACGTTTTCAAGTATTTAAACCAACTAAAAGTATCATATATATTGTGGATGTTTTTATATACATTAAATCTAAAATAATTAATATATATATAAGTATATAAATCTGTTTAGGGTACCCAAAATACTTCGGTTTCGATCGGATGCAGTTCTCTAAATACCAAAATTTTGAATAATTTAGATATTTAATCAATTTTAACTCGAGTTTGGTATTATTTTTTCGGATCAGGATTGGTTCAGTTCTTCGAATTCAGGTTTTTTCCATGAAAAAAAAATAGTAACATATTTTTGAAAAGCGTGTGGATCAAAGTCTAGTGCTAATTAAACGTGTGCAGTATTTAAAATATATGTCTTACACTTTTAATCATCTTTAATAAATTATATCAAATCATACATTTTGAATAGTCAAAGTGTGACACTAAATTATATGATTGAACAAAATTAGTAATATTTACTTATTTAAAGTATAACCTTCAAGGTAGAAAATATATAAAACATAGTGAATGTTTTGGTTCTTTAAAAACAAAGAGATACGATTAAAATGACGTGAAAGCAAGGTTTTTTAAAAGAAAATATACAATACATTTTTTAAGTGATTTAAAATTATAATAAACCAAATATTATAGACCAGAATTTTAATACTATAATTTTTTTGAAAACATTGATCTTATACTATTTATTAATTTACACAAAAAATATTTGTTTTTCCATGACCAAAAAGTTTAAATACGTAAAATCTAACTATTTCTAAAAATAAAATAATATTATCATATTATGTTATATACTTACAATAGCTAATTAATTATGGTCAAAATTACAATGGATAAGTTTGAACAGTGATTTCAATATCTAAAACTAATTTTAATAATTAATTACCAAACGGTTACAGAGTCAAAACGTATCAAAAAATTAATTAATATAGACTTTTTAGGAAAAGAGGAAATTGACTATGGCTATATATATATTGAGATATTGCTAGACTTACTTCTAATTATTAAAGAGCAGAGCAACAGAGAAAGAGAGAGATAGGATTATTTGAGGTGTGTATTTGTATACTTGTAAATATAATTTGTATAAGGCTTCTTCTTCTTCAGCCTCAAACATTATCATCATCATCTACTTGGTTTCTTTTTTTTTTTTTTGAACATTACTTGGTTTCTTTCTTTGTCTCAGAACTTTAGTTATTTACTGATATTTTCTTCTTGGTTCGTTTCTTTGCATCTCAAGACTATTTAGTATACTAGTAGTACAATAAAAACAACTTAGTAAGTCTTCTTTCAAAAAGTTACAAATGAAATCTAACTCTTTGGATTTATATTTGTTCTACTCGTAAATGTCTTCTAGTGTCTTTTTCCTTTTCATGTCGTCAACCTCTGTGGCTTGTTCCTGTTCTTTTGCATATTTGCTTTCGTTTTATTTTGAATCATATTTCTTTTTACCTTTTTTTTTCTTATACAAATTATTTTACTAATGGATCTTTGTAGAATAGCAAAAGCAAACCCTGAGAAGATGTCTTCATCGTACAACAACTCAATGTCATCATCGTCCACTCAGTCTTTCCCCCTCTTAGCCATCGGAGCAACCAACATTAACCGTGAAGAGACGGCGATGATAATGAATCAACAACCCAACTCCGTTTCTCCACCACCCAGGAGAGTAAGAAACAAACCAGGAAACCCAAGTAAGTACCTCTTATTAGCATATGTTGTTATAAATGAAGTGTTCCCAGATACCTTTATAAGGTTTTTGCACATGGATTAAGAAAATACATTCTATATAATTTATCTTGTTTACATAAAATATCATTAAATAAAACTAATTCAACCAATAAGAAAAAAAAACACATTATTTTGTAATTGTTCACAAAGTCAAATGATATTAAATTCTATCTAGAATAATGAGAACATAAAGTGATACAGAGAGTATTAATTAGTTTTACCAAAAACTCTTATTAATTAGCATATGTTGTTATAAATGAAGTGTTCCAAATAACCTTTAACTTAATTTATATTTTCGTAGTTATTCTAGATAATATAAGTATTAATATTATCATAATTTGACCAGATTATAAATAATATTGTTGGATTTTATTCTGCTCTGTTCAACATTTTTACAAGAAAATTAGTATATTCAGTTACTTATATATCTCTTGGCAAATGGTTTTGTTGTGGTGATTCATTAGGTCCAGATGCTGAAGTGATAGCCTTGTCTCCAGAGGAGATAATGGCAACGAACAGGTTTTTCTGTGAAGTATGTAAGAAAGGATTTCAAAGAGAGCAGAATCTCCAGCTTCACATGAGCGGACACAACCTTCCATATATCCTACAAAAGTCTGACGAAGAAAAAAGGAGGAAGGTGTATGTTTGTCCTGTGCCCATGTGTGTCTACCATGATCCGTCACGTGCTCTCGGAGACCTCACAGGAATCAAGAAGCATTATTGCGGAAGCACGGTGAGAAGAAGTTTAAATGCGAGAAATGCCCAAAGTGGTACGCTGTTGAATCTGATTGGAAAGCCCACACTAAGATTTGTGGTCGTAATGGTCGTGGTGGTCGTAATGGTCTTCCTCTGGACGTTGAAATGAAGTTTCCAGATCCAAATAATCCATTAGGAAATGTGTGAGAAGATCGTACACCTCCTATTATTTTGCTAGTTCTTTGGACATTTTTATATTTAAGCCTATTTAACTATCTATAAGTAAAAAAATGATAAAAAAGAAAAAATGTAAATTAAAAAAAAAACTATCTATAAGTATTTCTTTAAGTTGTTTTTAATGATGTAATGAGAATCTCGAACTAGAGTTCCTGTGGTAAAAATTGTTCTTCAACCTGTGGAGTCAATTCCCATTAATTATATATTTTTATTAAGACATAAATGCTTTAAACATAAATGCCGCTTGTTCATGACTATTCCTTTTTTTTTTTTTTAACACTGAGAATACCATTAAGGAAGTAGGGTGAGAACCCCTACGAGGACAAAGCCTCAAACGTACAACATAAGAAAAAGAAAAAAAACATAAAGAAAACAGCAGCAATAAAAGAGTTGAGAACAAAAGAAAGCAAAGTAAACAAAACCACCAGTAGGCAGTATCAAAGACGATCATCCATGGTAAGTGGGAAACCATAGCGGAGAGACCTTATGGGAGTGATGGAGGCGATTCCTGAGCAATCAGATGCTGGAGCCACGAAGGTCCCCCTGTAGCTACATACGAATGGAACCGGAGGTCTGAGGTAACACTCTGAGCTATAATCTTAGCTACTCTGTTCCCCTCATTCTCCACATGATCTAACCTCCAGTTCGAGAAGGAATTAAGAGACTGCAAAATCTCAGTTACCAGACAGTTCACCTGAGGAGACAAGGATTTCCTATGGAAAGCCTCTCGAAGAACTAAAGATGAAGTTTCAAACATCACCTTGTTTGTTCTCAAGCTAACCATCGCTTCCACCGACCACTTAAGAGTAGTAAGATCCGCCAGCAGGGTTGTGCTCAGGTTACTAAAGGATCTTCTGCTATGAAAGACCACTACACCCGCATCATTTCTCACAATCCAAGCACCCCCACTAAGACTAGTAGTTGGAACCCAGGAAGAAGCAATGTTGCACTTGACCCAACTGCGAGGAGGTTTAGACCAACCAACAGGGGTCACAATCTGCGAGTTAGAAGACTGGGTTTGAGTTTGCACAGGTTCCTGGAGCTTCCTCCAAATTTCCGCCTCAACCGTAGCCTTATCCAGTACTACTGCAGGATCCATTCGAACATGCTCAAAGCAGAAACTGTTTCTAGCTTTCCAAATGTGCCACAAGAGCCATGGAAATATTAGACCCGCTTCAGGAGCCTGATCACTCTTTTTGCTGCAGGAGATAAGATGGTGAAGATTGAGGAATACCGAGCGAGACCAAGAACCTGACGGCGGCATTGGAATAGAAGACAGAGCCCATACTTCTTGCGCAAAACGGCAGTGGAAGAGTACGTGACCGATGTCTTCCGTACCGACATTACATGAGGAGCAAGTCGTATTGAGGTGAATACCTCTTGATCTTAATCTTTCTTTAACGGCTAGAGCTCCAGCACGAATACGCCAGAGGAAGTGACGAAGCTTTGGTGAAGTTTTAGTTTTCCATAAAGCTTGCCAAAGGTGTTTTTCGACTGGGGGAATGGGAGTAGCAGGCGATGAGGCCATCTCTTCTAGAGTATCAAGCAACTCGTATCCAGACTTAGACGAATAACAGCCATTCTTTGTAAAACCCCACACCACTGCATCTGGACGATCCAAATCTAACTTTTGCTTCAGTATAATCTCTGCATCTTTTTGTGTGAACGTCTCAAGAACACGATTTCTATTCCAAGCTCTAGATTGATGATCAAATAGGTCCTCCACTTTGAGAGTAAGGTCAATAACAGAGTTCTCCTTATACTCCGGCACTCGAGGGACTCTATCCACGATCCATCGATCCCACCACACTACCGTATCTGACCCGTTACCAATCCTCTTCATCAACCCCTGTTGCAGAAGTTCCCGACCATGTAGGATACTTCGCCATGCAAAGGAGGGTCTCGAACCTAAGCCACAGTCCAGAAAGGAAATATTTTTGAAATACCGTTGCTTTAACACTTGGGCTAATAAGGACTCCGGATTATTCAAAACTCGAGCTGCTTGCTTGGCTAATAAGGCTTGGTTGAACTTCTCCAAGTCCTTGAAACCCAAGCCTCCTTGATCCTTAGACTTGCAAAGTTTTTCCCAAGCAATCCACGCTATCTTCTTTCTGTTATTACCACTACACCACCAAAATTCAATCATAGCACTTCTTAGACGAGCACAGGTATCTTTCGTTAGCCTAAAGCATGACATAGCGTAGATTGGAAGCGCCAAACAGATTGATTTAAGCAATATCTCTTTACCCCCTTGAGATAGTGACTTCGCGAACCAACCATTGAGACGACCTCGGAGCTTATCACGCAGAAAGCCTAGCAGTTGTCTTTTTGATCCACTGAAACACTCAGGGAGCCCAAGGTAAGTTCCATCACCTCCTTCAGAATCTATACCCAGTGATAGCTTCACTTCAGTTCTGACTGCTTCATCCACTCTGGAACCAAAGATAATCGAAGACTTTTGCAGGTTAATTCGTTGACCAGAAGCATCACCGTACCTCTTAAGACAGCTCATAATCTCTGAGGCTTCATTAGCCGAAGCTTTACAGATCAATAAACTATCGTCAGCAAAGAGGAGATGATGAATGGAGGGACCCGCTGACCCAATCTGAATACCATGGAGGTTTCCACTAGATGCTGAGCTATTAAGACAATTAACCAGAGCCTCAGCCACCAAAATGAACAAGAATGGGGATAGTGGATCACCCTGTCGCAAGCCGCGTTCTGGTCTGATGAAACCATGCGAACTTCCATTCAGCAAAACAGAGTACGAAACGGAGTTAACACAAGTCATAATCCAACGAACCCAGACGCGATCAAAGCCCATTCTCTCCAACAAAGTCTCAAGGAAGCTCCATTCTACACGATCATAGGCCTTAGACATGTCTGTTTTAACGGCCATAAACTCCTCCGAAACTCTATCATTCGTACGCAACGAATGTATCATCTCATGAGCAATAATGATATTGTCGGAAATTAAGCGCCCCGACACAAATGCACCCTGAGTCTCCGAAACCACCTCTGGAAGGATACGCTTTAGACGGTTGCACAAAATTTTGGATATGATTTTATACTGAACCGAGCATAAGCTTATGGGTCTCATGTCCTGCATACGTACGGGATTAGTAATCTTCGGGATGAGGTTAAGCTGGGTATGGTTCCATCCATCTGGCATAACAGATGTCTCAAAGAACTGTAGAACCTCTTTAGTAATAGCAGGGCCCACAATGTGCCAGTACTTATGATAGAAGGAACCAGTAAGCCCATCTTCACCTGGAGCACTCCCCCCATTAATACACATTGCCGCTTTTCTAATTTCCTCAGTCGACACTGCAGCAGTAAGGTTCTCATTCATTTCCAATGTGATGCGGCTAGGAAAGTCAGAGAAAAGAGACTCCAGATCAAAGGGATTCGAGCTGAGGAAAAGTTCGCGAAAGTATTCTACCGCTATTTCTCCTTTGGATCCTTCAGAAAAGTGCTCCTTTCCCAATTCATCAAGTAGCATGAGGACTCTGTTTCTCACTTTTCGACCCTTCACCACATTATGGAAATATTTGGTATTGCGATCTCCATCCCTCAACCATTCTTCTCTGCATTTCTGTCTCCAGTAAAGCTCTTCATCCCTATAAGCCTCAGCCAGTTGCTGCTTTAAGCTTCTCATGATCACACGAGAGGGAAGAAGCTTGGAGACTTCACTCTCATAAGCCGCTTTGAGACGAACAATCCTCTCCTGTGAATTGAGATCAGAAGATTTTCTCCATCTTGAGATTTCTCTCCTGCAGTTAGTTATACGATCCATGAGGCTAACTTGTCCATTGATCGCACCCCATCCTTCCACTATCGCTTTCTCAAAGCCTGGTTTCGAAAACATTCTATTATCTAGATAGAATCTACCTCTGTTAAGCTCTCTTTGCTCCAGAGAAAACCCGATAAGCAAGTGCCTATGATCAGATCCCCACATCCCACCATAGTCAACGCTCGATCTCGGAAATAGATTAAACCACTCATCATTACCAAAGCATCTGTCCAGTCGACACTGGACCCAAACCCCATCACGCCAACCATGCCACGAGAGAACATTACCGGAGCTTCGTAACTCTCTAATTTTACAGAACAGAGCCATGTTTCTAAAACCCCAAAATGTAGACTCATCACGCATCACACCACCAAGTTTGTCATCATTTGACATGAGTTCGTTGAAATCGCCTGTCAACAGCCAAGCTTCATCTCTTCCAACTCCAATCTCTATCAATTTGTCCCAAACATCCTGTCTTTTCGCTCTTACTGGATCCCCATAAACACAAGAGAGGAAAAAGGACACCGGACGACAGACTACTTTCATATCAATGATCCTGCTATCTCCAGAAAGAATTTCAATGTTGTAACTATCCTTCCAAAACGGCCAAACCTCCACTTAGACCACGAGGTTCAACAGTAAAAATTTTATCGTAACCTAAACTCTTTTGTAACCCTGACATGTAATCAAACTTTTGCTTAGTCTCCATTAAAAACATAATATCCGGAAAGCTTCGACGACGAACTTCCCGAATGGTTTGAACTGCCTCAGTGCTACCTGCACCTCGGCAGTTCCAGCTCCAAACACTCATTGGGGGAGCAGCGGCTTCAAACCGGAAGCCACCAAATTGGTTGAGGGAGTCGAGGGTTTCTTAGACGGAGACATGGAGACCGAATCAGGCTTACGTTTACCACCAGACTCCAGCGGTGGTATAGCAAGCGCAGTAGACGATGCGAGTTTAGGAGATGATTTGCCAGCCTGTGCACGACGTTTCCAAGAGGGGGGACGACGACGAGCACTCTTAACACCACTGCTATCACCGGCAGATGGAGTCTTGGAAGACAAACCAATCTGAAAGCCCGTAGAGATAGGTGGTGTTAAGTTATCAGCTGCACCAGAACTATCAGATTCAGAGTATTCATCTTGAGCGGCTGTCTCTTTCAGTACTGGTAGAGATAGTGTCTGCCTTGGACGATGGTTAGAACGGGGGGAATGTTCAAATTCAGGGTAAGAGAACACATGACCCTTCCCTTTATCCAGATCCGATGTAAACCTTGTGAGGGTGGCCACATGTGACTGCCCTTGATCCTCAATGGCTTGACGAACTCTCATAATCCTGGCTTGCCTCTCTGTATTATCCGAGTGAGATATGTATAGCAAAGCTGCTTTCCTCTCTTGAGGTGGAAGCTCTGGGAACAGCGGGGGAAACCCAGGTGGGCCATCAAGAGGGGTATTCGAAACAATAGCTGGGGCTTTCTCCGCTTGGACCTTCTCCTGGTTGACAAGAGAGGAGTTAGTACCAGGCTGAGCTTTAGGACCCTTCTTCAGAAAAGGACAACGGAACTTCTCATGAGTTAGACGGAGGCAGTGAAAACATTTTTTATGGATCCGCTCGTACTCAAACTCAATGGTAACTGTCTCCTCTTTGCTCACTGTCAGCTTCCTGGATGCCTTAGCAGGAGTTTCAGTGTCAAACGTAATCAGAGCCCGTATATAATCCTTCGTGTGGGACACCTTAGGATCGAACGCAATCTCCTCAACATGACCCACTTCAGAGGCGAGTCTGTACATAGTGTCACCAGTGAAAAACTTCATCGGAATATTTCTTATGCGTATCCAAATGGTCATGTACCGAAGAAAGTCTGGTGGAGGGTCTGCAGTCCATCTCTCAAGGACCATAGGCCAGTGATTATAGGACCAAGGACGGTCGTTGAGAACAGTTTGAAGATCTTCCTCACGCTGAAAGATAAACTGGAATCTGTCTCTCGAGAGAGCGATTCCCCTCACTCTTCCGTAAACACGCCACGCTGTCGGCATATAGTCAATCATCCTTGCCATGGCTTGACACTCCGGATTCAGCAATCTTCCAAGCAAACTCATTGAATTCCCATCGAACACTCTGAACCTCGGACTATCCGGCAGGGTAAGAGGAACCTCATCATCATCAATAGACATCGACTTGAGACTTTGGTGCAAGAGCTCAGCCATAATCGCCACAAGAGATTTGAGACGGTGCGAATGTAGCTGAGAGACACCGTGGAGCTTCGGTAAGAGGTCCGAGAGAATCAAAGAAAATTTTCCTTTGATGGCGCAGAATTGAACGCTAATCCTTAATGACATCATAGTAAAGGAAATAAAATCAATCTCTTCTTCGTAAAAGGGAAGAATACAAGAAACAGAGACTTTCTTGGGAGTGAAGTAAGGAAGGTATAGAAAACAAAAGGAAAGGGAATTATAATTTCCAAAAATTGATACCGTTGCCAATGGCCGGTAATGGGAACCACTCACGGTGAGGGGAATGTGAAATTAATCAAAAAAAAAAAAAAAAAAAAAAGTAAGATCAACCGGAAATCGCTTGTTTTAATGAGAGATTAGTTTCGAAAAAAAAATGGCTGCCAGAAAAAAAAAGATAGTGGTGACGGACCGACTGTATGGTTGCCGTCAATTTCATGACTATTCCTTTGTCTCTCTATTTTCTTCATCAATCAGGTCATGAAAGTTTTTAAATTGAGTCAGATTACATGAAATGATTCAACGGTTGGATTTATCGAAAGAATGTACAAACCTTTGATGGTTTTGGCGCAATAATCGGTCTCTTTTCTTTTACCACAAGTTTCACAACTTGGTGGCTCTTCTAAAACGCTCTCTTCTCAATGATCCAACCCAGGCTCAACATTAAGATCCATCCAACCAAAACTCTGATATCATAACTTATGGACTTTTGGACTTTAAAGTGTGATATGTTTCCATCACGTTCATTTAAATCTCTGTATCTAATCGTATTAAAAAGAAGAAAAAAACCCTCCAAATTGTATTCTACAATTTAAACATGTGTCTCAACTCTTGCGGCCTCGTTCAATGGCTGGTTCTCAAAAAGTTCAATTTTTACATCACTTTCCGTTGCAGACAATATCTCTCAGGCCAAGGTACTGTCTGCATACTCCATTGCCCTTTGCTTCACGTACTCCACTCTCTCCTCGTCATCAGCAGATTTCTCATATTCCAAAAACTTCTTGAACAAAAACTGAAATTACAAAAAGCACAAAAGGATTTAGTAAAAATCTGCACTAATTAGATACACAAAAAAAGGAGACAAGAGTCTATGTATGGCACGCACCTTCATCTTCTTAGGAGGCAAGCTCAAGCTAATGGCTCTCTCGAACAACGACCTAATCACATCAACTTCTCCCAACCGGATCTCCTGTAATAACCAAACAAAACTTGCGTTAAAAGCACTACAAAGATGGCAAATGAAACCGAAGTTCTGAAGAAGTGGAATATAACGAACTTGGTCAAGATAAACACTCCACAAGTCCGTTCTTTTCGGGTACTCCCTTAGAACGCCTTCAAACAGTGATCTCCCTCTGTCTGCAACTCCGCACTTGAACTCAAGAATAGCCGTCTGTGATATAAATTTAATGTGCTTATGGCGCGGAAGACATAGCAAGGCACGGTTCACGACGGACTGAATGTCTTCCTCGTCTTGCTTTAGATAACTTTGTATCTTCCGTAACCAAACCTAACCAAGCACACATCCGGAGAAAAAAAGTTGTTAAAAGAGTGAAGAACGAACCCTCAGTTAAAGAAGATTAAAAAATCCAACAGCATGTACCTTGCAGGATTGCTTGAACTTCTTCATTATCTCATCAATTGATCAAGCAGCTTATCTGCCAATTTGTACTGCTCTGTTCTCTCGTATTGACGTGGTAAACTTTCTTCGGGTCACAATATTGACGCGCTCTTTCAAAAACTTTCTTTACAGCTTCCTGGATAAGAGAAACAAACACGAGAGTAAGATAGCAATATATATAGGTAAGACAAAAAAAGCTTTCGCTTGTCTACCTCTGGAGGACTTCCATATGTTGATGCGGCCATCAAACCAGTAGCTGAACCGGAGGTCCATCCAACACCTTACCAAACCAGCCAAGGTGCCAATCAGGACATATGTGCATTAAAAATGCCATATCTTGCAAACCAGTAGGTTTTTAATCACGAGGCCAATTTTGATGGATTCTACATTCAAGAAGGAGTCCATCCCAATTGGAATCGGGCCTAAATATTCACGGAATAAGAAGTTATAAATTTTACAATTCAGAAGTTTTCCAGCCCGTCCATCTGGGAGCACCCGACTTTAGAAGGAGATTCAAGCCCGAAGAAGGAGCGGCCTGAACCAAAACCCATCATAGGATTTAAGAGGAGTCTCTCAGATTTCCAGAAAACCCAATATCAGGAGAAATGGCCACGGAATGAAGAAGTTATGATCCATTCTTCAAAATCGGCCAAACCAGTTCTGCACTTGCCTCAATTGGAAGCTAGCCGATTCAATCATTTACCAGCCAAAAAATTCCGACCAGAAGACAATCCAATCAAGCCAAGACTTCCAGAAGACATATCCAATGACCCAGGAGAGTTTGAAGAGTTCATACCATGCACTAGCAACCATAGGATCAGGAGGATCCACATTAACACCAACTTGCCTTATTTGGAGATTCTTGCCATCCAGCTCCAACAGCTCTTTTATCTTCTGTTAAGGCACGACCTCAGCACCTTTCAGACCATAAAGAAGATTCCCAGGAAGATCACTTACCCCCTCAAACCGTCCAGATACAAGAAGAACATCAGCTCCATTCATTTGGTCAAGATTCTCACCATTAAGTCTCCAACGGCTAGTTTTCTTGGAGCCATCAATTCCTTTACTTCCAACTCTGTGATTTCGAATTTATTTCTTTCCTTTTATCATTTTATGACTGTTAGAGTCTGTCTTTGTCGAGCCTATAAAGCTCTTGTCTTTGCTTCATTGTAAATCACCCTACTTTGAATTTTATGAAAGAATTATTCAGTTTTTCTAGTTTTTCAAAACTATTGTTCTAAGTCTTTGAGTTTGTGAGAAGCAGCTCCAAAGCACCTTGACTTATCAAGACTCCTTTCCATAGATTCTTGTGGCGTCCTCAATCCACCATCACTTCCATCCCATTCGTTTGCCAAGCTTGAGAGTGATACACATCCAGCAAGCTTTGCACCATCTCAATCCACTTCGATCATCAACTGATTAGGCTGAGAGTGATACACATCCAGCAGCCTAATTACATCCTATCTATCTTTAATTGTCTTGCTTCATCATAGTAGTATTAGCATTCATTTTAGTTTGCATTTTGTTTTCAGGTTTACAACTTGAAATCCATTCATATTGCCCACCCGATCATATCTTTGGTCGATCCATCAAGCTTCCGTCATCCATCTTGCCAACCCTGATTTCCAGCCTGTATCATATGTTTAGCTTCTCTTCTTCTTCACGAATATTTGTAGTCCTTAAGGCCCTTCAGTAGAGAAACAATCATACGTAAAACATAAATGCTTTACTAAGCAGGTATTAGACAATATTTAGTTATCTAAATTATTAAAACTCACGTACAAATTAAATTTGTTTAGAAACATGAATAGCAGTTTTTAAAAAGAAGTTTGCTTGAAAATATAGATATCAGTATAAAAAAGAGTATAATAATGTTTGGAAACATGGATAGCAATTTATTTAAAAAAGTAATGGGCTTATCTTATCAAGAAAAATTGGAAGTCCATTATATTATGAGAAACTGTCTATATGGACTACATTTAAAATATACGAAAATGGGTCAATCCAATTAACTAAAAATATTTTTTGTCTTAAATAATTATAAAACAAAATTTAAACATTATATACATATTTCAAATCAAAATAATAATTTAAAGTTGATATATATAAAAAACTGATTAAAAATATACATATATTCAAAAATAGATTTTTACTAAAATATTTTTCAATAACCATTATTAAGAAATTGTATTCAATATATTAGAAAACTATAATACAGAGCCCAATTTCATATACCAACTTAAATTATGGTTTTTATATTTCACATTATGTTTTAAAAAATATAATATATGTAATTAATTATATGATGGTACATATAAAATACTATTGAATATATAATTACATAAATGATGGTACATATAAAATACGATTAGTTATATCATGACACATATATGATAGATAATAGTGACTAGGGGTGGACATTCGGGTATCCATTCAGATTTCGTTCGGGTCCGTTTGGGTTTTGGGTTTCTGGGATCAAAGATTTCGGTCCTATTCGGATGTTTCAAAATTTTGTTTCGGGTTCGATTCAGATCTTTACGGATTCGTTTTTCGGATTCGGATAACTCATTTAAATTATTTTTAAAATTCATTATATATTTTAAATTTCTCAAAATCTATAAACAAAATAATATATTACATATAAATTTGAATATCATATGTCAGAATACCTAAACTTAAGATATAAATTGGGTTGGTTTAAATATTAGGATAGAGAATCAATAGTTATTTTAAGTATTTTGGTGTTTTGAGTATACTTATGCTATTTTAGATATTTACGTTTGACTATTTGTATACGTTTTCAAGTATTTAAACCAACTAAAAGTATCATATATATTGTGGATGTTTTTATATACATTAAATCTAAAATAATTAATATATATATAAGTATATAAATCTGTTTAGGGTACCCAAAATACTTCGGTTTCGATCGG
Source organism: Brassica carinata (assembly GCA_016771965.1). Lineage (NCBI taxonomy): Eukaryota > Viridiplantae > Streptophyta > Magnoliopsida > Brassicales > Brassicaceae > Brassica > Brassica carinata. Next base: position 55,947,418 of record CM028690.1, on the reverse strand, counting down.
ATGCAGTTCTCTAAATACCAAAATTTTGAATAATTTAGATATTTAATCAATTTTAACTCGAGTTTGGTATTATTTTTTCGGATCAGGATTGGTTCAGTTCTTCGAATTCAGGTTTTTTCCATGAAAAAAAAATAGTAACATATTTTTGAAAAGCGTGTGGATCAAAGTCTAGTGCCAATTAAACGTGTGCAGTATTTAAAATATATGTCTTACACTTTTAATCATCTTTAATAAATTATATCAAATCATACATTTTGAATAGTCAAAGTGTGACACTAAATTATATGATTGAACAAAATTAGTAATATTTACTTATTTAAAGTATAACCTTCAAGGTAGAAAATATATAAAACATAGTGAATGTTTTGGTTCTTTAAAAACAAAGAGATACGATTAAAATGACGTGAAAGCAAGGTTTTTTAAAAGAAAATATACAATACATTTTTTAAGTGATTTAAAATTATAATTAACCAAATATTATAGACCAGAATTTTAATACTATAATTTTTTTGAAAACATTGATCTTATACTATTTATTAATTTACACAAAAAAATATTTGTTTTTCCATGACCAAAAAGTTTAAATACGTAAAATCTAACTATTTCTAAAAATAAAATAATATTATCATATTATGTTATATACTTACAATAGCTAATTAATTATGGTCAAAATTACAATGGATAAGTTTGAACAGTGATTTCAATATCTAAAACTAATTTTAATAATTAATTACCAAACGGTTACAGAGTCAAAACGTATCAAAAAATTAATTAATATAGACTTTTTAGGAAAAGAGGAAATTGACTATGGCTATATATATATTGAGATATTGCTAGACTTACTTCTAATTATTAAAGAGTAGAGCAACAGAGAAAGAGAGAGATAGGATTATTTGAGGTGTGTATTTGTATACTTGTAAATATAATTTGTATAAGGCTTCTTCTTCTTCAGCCTCAAACATTATCATCATCATCTACTTGGTTTCTTTTTTTTTTTTTTGAACATTACTTGGTTTCTTTCTTTGTCTCAGAACTTTAGTTATTTACTGATATTTTCTTCTTGGTTCGTTTCTTTGCATCTCAAGACTATTTAGTATACTAGTAGTACAATAAAAACAACTTAGTAAGTCTTCTTTCAAAAAGTTACAAATGAAATCTAACTCTTTGGATTTATATTTGTTCTACTCGTAAATGTCTTCTAGTGTCTTTTTTCCTTTTCATGTCGTCAACCTCTGTGGCTTGTTCCTGTTCTTTTGCATATTTGCTTTCGTTTTATTTTGAATCATATTTCTTTTTACCTTTTTTTTTCTTATACAAATTATTTTACTAATGGATCTTTGTAGAATAGCAAAAGCAAACCCTGAGAAGATGTCTTCATCGTACAACAACTCAATGTCATCATCGTCCACTCAGTCTTTCCCCCTCTTAGCCATCGGAGCAACCAACATTAACCGTGAAGAGACGGCGATGATAATGAATCAACAACCCAACTCCGTTTCTCCACCACCCAGGAGAGTAAGAAACAAACCAGGAAACCCAAGTAAGTACCTCTTATTAGCATATGTTGTTATAAATGAAGTGTTCCCAGATACCTTTATAAGGTTTTTGCACATGGATTAAGAAAATACAAATTTCTATATAATTTATCTTGTTTACATAAAATATCATTAAATAAAACTAATTCAACCAATAAGAAAAAAAAACACATTATTTTGTAATTGTTCACAAAGTCAAATGATATTAAATTCTATCTAGAATAATGAGAACATAAAGTGATACAGAGGGAGTATTAATTAGTTTTACCAAAAAAACTCTTATTAATTAGCATATGTTGTTATAAATGAAGTGTTCCAAATAACCTTTAACTTAATTTATATTTTCGTAGTTATTCTAGATAATATAAGTATTAATATTATCATAATTTGACCAGATTATAAATAATATTGTTGGATATTATAAATAATATTGTTGGATTTTATTCTGCTCTGTTCAACATTTTTTACAAGAAAATTAGTATATTCAGTTACTTATATATCTCTTGGCAAATGGGTTTTGTTGTGGTGATTCATTAGGTCCAGATGCTGAAGTGATAGCCTTGACTCCAGAGGAGATAATGGCGACGAACAGGTTTTTCTGTGAAGTATGCAAGAAAGGATTTCAAAGAGAGCAGAATCTCCAGCTTCACATGAGCGGACACAACCTTCCATATATCCTACAAAAGTCTGACGAAGAAAAAAGGAGGAAGGTGTATGTTTGTCCTGTGCCCATGTGTGTCTACCATGATCCGTCACGTGCTCTCGGAGACCTCACAGGAATCAAGAAGCATTATTGCCGGAAGCACGGTGAGAAGAAGTTTAAATGCGAGAAATGCCCAAAGTGGTACGCTGTTGAATCTGATTGGAAAGCCCACACTAAGATTTGTGGTCGTAATGGTCGTGGTGGTCGTAATGGTCTTCCTTTGGACGTTGAAATGAAGTTTCCAGATCCAAATAATCCATTCGGAAATGTGTGAGAAGATCGTACACCTCCTATTATTTTGCTAGTTCTTTGGACATTTTTATATTTAAGCCTATTTAACTATCTATAAGTAAAAAAATGATAAAAAAGAAAAAAAGAAAATTAAAAAAAAAACTATCTATAAGTATTTCTTTAAGTTGTTTTTAATGATGTAATGAGAATCTCGAACTAGAGCTCCTATGGTAAAAATTCTGTGGAGTAAATTTCCATTAATTATATATTTTTATTAAGACATAAATGCTTTAAACATAAATGCCGCTTGTTCATTCATGACTATTCTTGAGGCAGCTTCGCTTTTGGTTTCAGCTGATTCCTTTGTCTCTCTATTTTCTTCATCAATCAGGTCATGAAAGTTTTTAAATTGAGTCAGATTACATGAAATGATTCAACGGTTGGATTTATCGAAAGAATGTACAAACCTTTGATGGTTTTGGCGCAATAATAGGTCTCTTTTCCTTTACCACAAGTTTCACAACTTGGTGGCTCTTCTAAAACGCTCTCTTCTAAATGATCCAACCCAGGCTCAACATTAAGATCCATCCAACCAAAACTCTGATATCATAACTTATGGACTTTTGGACTTTAAAGTGTGATATGTTTCCATCACGTTCATTTAAATCTCTGTATCTAATCGTATTAAAAAGAAGAAAAAAACCCTCCAAATTGTATTCTACAATTTAAACATGTGTCTCAACTCTTGCGGCCTCGTTCAATGGCTGGTTCTCAAAAAGTTCAATTTTTACATCACTTTCCGTTACAGACAATATCTCTCAGGCCAAGGTACTGTCTGCATACTCCATTGCCCTTTGCTTCACGTACTCCACTCTCTCCTCGTCATCAGCAGATTTCTCATATTCCAAAAACTTCTTGAACAAAAACTGAAATTACAAAAAAGGATTTAGTAAAAATCTGCACTAACTAGATACACAAAAAAGGAGACAAGAGTCTATGTATGGCACGCACCTTCATCTTCTTAGGAGGCAAGCTCAAGCTAATGGCTCTCTCGAACAACGACCTAATCACATCAACTTCTCCCAACCGGATCTCCTGTAATAATCAAACAAAACTTGCGTTAAAAGCACTACAAAGATGGCAAATGAAACCGAAGTTCTGAAGAAGTGGAATATAACGAACTTGGTCAAGATAAACACTCCACAAGTCCGTTCTTTTCGGGTACTCCCTTAGAACGCCTTCAAAAAGTGATCTCCCTCTGTCTGCAACTCCGCACTTGAACTCAAGAATAGCCGTCTGTGATATAAATTTAATGTGCTTATGGCGCGGAAGACATAGCAAGGCACGATTCACCACCGACTGAATGTCTTCCTCGTCTTGCTTTAGATAACTTTGTATCTTCCGTAACCAAACCTAACCAAGCACGCATCCGGAGAAAAAAAGTCGTTAAATGAGTGAAGAACGACCCCTCACTTAAAGAAGATTAAAAATTCCAACAGCATGTACCTCGCAGGATTGCTTGAACTTCTTGATCATCTCATCAAGTAGCTTATCAGCCAATTTATATTGCTCTGTTCTCTCGTATACGCCCAAGAGGGCGTGGTAAACTTTCTTTGGGTCACAGTATTGACGCGCTCTTTCAAAAACTTTCTTTACCGCTTCCTGGATACGAGAAACAAAACACGAGAGTTTAAGATAGCAATATTTATCGGCAAGATAAAAAAAAGTGTTCGCTGGAGTCATTTGTCTACCTCTGGAGGACTTCCATGTTCATTTTCCAAATTGAAGTAAGCAACCCATATGTTTAGCTTCTCTTCTTCTTCACGAATATTTATAGTCCTCAAGGCCCTTCAGTAGATATTTAGGATTAGACAGGATAAACAAGATCAACATGGAGACAATCACACACAACATAAATGCTTCACTAAGCAGGTATTAGATCTAGGTGTTGCATTGCATTTCCCTTTTTCTTGAATGATGAACATAGAAGTTAGGGAAAATTACCTCTCAGCAATGGACCTGGCTTTCTCAATATCAGCCAAACTGAGCATGAACGCCATATACTTAATCCAGACAAAACTGCTGTTTGGAGAACTTCTAACCAATTTCTCAAATTCATCAGCACTCTCAGGAGCGTGATTCTCCAGCAATCTTCCTTCAGCAGCTTGTATCTTTTTCTCTCTACAAAAGAAAATGTTTTCAGCACAGATTGAAAACCAAATATATAGCATCGCAGCTAACAAATCAAGAACTTAAGAGATAGCCAACCTTTCCTCCTTGTCTTTTTGCTTTTCCCTTCTCTTGCTCTTTTCATCTTTATTGGCTTCCTGTAGTTTCTGATTTTGATTCTTGTCAAAGTCAGCCTCCTCAATGTCGTCAAGGTCAACCTCAAGCGGAAGGATAGAAGCCCTTGACTCAACTTGGGCAAGAGCCACAGAAGTTCCACTGTTTGTTTCCTGGAACCCAAAATCACCAACTGCTGTAAGAACTCCCGGCTTCAAATCATTGATTGGATCACATTCCATGCTGGCTTCATCAGCGTTTTCTTCAGAACGTGGCGGTGACTTGTCATCATCACCGTTCATAAAATATGAGCTCTTCATACCAAGCGATATACGTCGCTTTTCCTCGTCCAGCTAAGGGAAACACCAAAATGAAACGAAACAACAGTTATATTCCTTAGATAGACCAATGGCATCTTAAAATATGTTAACTGTATATCATAGAAAAGCTACATTCAAGTTAGTTCCCGGATTATATTTACTAGGCTCTTAGCACAAGGCAGAAGGATCAGTGGTTATCAAGTGAAATTCTACACATCACTAAGTCTTAATGATAGACTACATACCTTCAAAATCTTTGCGGTGACGCTTTCCCCAGCTTCATATCTGGCATGTATATCCTCGATACGATCATCTGAAAGCTGTGATTTATGACATAATCCAACCTACCACAAAACAAGAAAGATATAAATTAAATATGCCAAGTCTGGTTATGATTTGCAAGCAGCATACCGCTTGAAATATTAACAGATTTTAACGGAACAAAAAACTAAATCTTTACCATGCCCGTTTGATCTATTTCAATGAACAAGCCATAGGGCTCCACACGTTTGATTCTCCCAGAAATCACGTCTCCAACATGGAATTGCTTCAGGTCATAAGATTCAGATCTTGGTGCCCCACCAGCATTTACTTTCTTCAAAGTGACTTCTACCCGCTTCGATAACGGCTCCACATTTAACACCCTGAATTCAAATTTGTTAGAGGAGAGAATATATTGTCTTACAGAATATCTGTTTGACAGGAAATCTGCGTTACCTGCCAGATACAAGTTTTCCTACAGGAAATTCCTTTTCGGGATCCTTGACAAAAGTGTCACATAAATTTGACAATTGAACTTTTGCGTCGAGTGTTCTTGAAAGCATGATAAAACAACCTTTTGACATCGTATTCTTGACATAACCCTGTAAAATTTTGAATAAACATAAGTTCTACCACAAGGAAAGCAATTGAGTTGCTGAAACATTGATTATCAAGGCAAAAGTACCTCGATGCCCATATCCGGAGAAAGATCTTCAATCCTTTCAAAACGCTTGCAAACACTGACACTGCAAATCATCATCATGTTAATCGGTACACTAGAAATACTTAGGAAAAATCTTTCAGAAATTGATTGAAATCTTAGTGGAAGATAATGTGTATCAAGTTCACATAGAGTCATGGCTGACAGAAAGCAACGCAGGCAGTAATGCGTATTATAGACCGAAGAAAAACTTACTTATTACTGGAAGCTTCCGAGAGATGGTCAGAACTCATGCCATCTAGTGATGTCCGTAATGACAGTTCAATTTGCAAAGTCCCTTTACTAGAATTGCTGATTTCTAAGACCTTGCATTTGACAAATTGGCCTTCACGAAAACCATCTAACGGATTGGAGACCCACGAATCATTACTTTCAGTAAAGTGAACTCTCCCAAACACGTAAGGACCTATTTGCACACGAAGTCCACCAACACCAGGAAGTATCTTAGATATTCTTCCACCCAAAATGTCTCCTTCATGAATGAATAGAGTAGTATCACCACCAGGAATGCTACTGTCTAGATTATCCGTTTTAGGCGCTCCATTCAGTAGTGGACGCTGAACCAACCGTAATGATTTCTTCTCTTTATTGTACGTCAAAACATAGCCTGAAACAGCTTTACCAATGGGAAAGCGCCCCTCGAACTCCTCAAGTTCACGAGCTTCGCATGCAGTGTCTAAAATGTATATGCGTGCCGTCACATTGCGAGATATTGCCAACCAAACCCATTCTTTATCCACTTTGTAGACATATCCGCAGACACGCTCTCCAGAAACAAACTCAAGTTGTTCCTTCGCTTCAGTCAGGTCACCAGAGTCTAGTTGACATTGCAACAAAAAAAGATAGGGAGACATGTTAGATACACACAAGCATACTTTTGACACATACACAAAAGCATACGGATTTCATCACTTTTGAACTGAGTCTATAATAACTGAACTAGTTGAAAATAATTTCGCAAACATAATAACACCGTCTCGCAATTTCCTGGAAGATTTAGACTAGGGAAAAAAGAACTCTTTGTAGTATATATTCCAAATGTGAGTCAATAGGCCATAGGTCAGTGAAAAAAAAAAAAATTCTCTTGGATTACCCCTAAGTATTGCAGACTTCACAGAAAGCTCCCAGAGTTGACTCTTTTTAGTATCCCTATGACAGGGCTTTGCAACAACCCTTGCAGACACTGATTGTCCGACTCTGAATTTCACAAAAGGTTCTTCACTTGTACCTACATCATTCACCTATACAACCAAGATTAAGTCACATACGCAAGTTTTCGTCCACCCAATAGTGAAGACTTAAACATTATTATCTAAATGATGATAGTAACATAAGAAATATCACCTCCGTTATGTGGATTCTTCCTCGGAAACTTTGTCCAAAGTTTACTCTTACTTCAAAAGACTTTATTTCAGTAATCTGAGAAAGTAAAAGATGTTAGTCTGACACAGTAGAAGATATGGTGGCATAGCTACTTGAGAAGTCCCGTTGCCAACCTACATATTCTATTCAAATTCTTTCTTTGTTCGTTTTCAAGCTCTGGATTTTACCCCTTTGATTTTTCCTTTAGATAACTTACGAATAGAAAGACATAAGAAAGTACGACAATTATACCTCGGCTTGGACAACAGAACCAACTTCACAATTGGATTTCTTCTTTGCCCTCTTAGACGATGTCTCAGAATTACCGGAACCAGAGTCAAGAAGTAAAAGCAACCTCCCGGACGTCACAGTGTTCAGAGCCTCAACAGACGCAACAACACTGCCAGAGAAAATTAATAAAAGAGCTTAGCTACGAGCTAGTATTGCTAATTATAACAACTGGATGAATAATCACCTTTGTCCAGTGGAAAACTGTTTCACTGGTAACTTCTGTGTGTTATAGTCGGATACTGCCGCATATCCTATAGTGTAATTATGTTCTGGAATCGATAAAACCTGGAAAAAGTGGCAACTCTGAGTAACATGCAATAAACATTAACTTAACGCAATAAAGCGCTTACCAAGTATTGCTCCTTCACAATCTCTACAACAGCGCCGACCCTCTGGTGGACTTCAAGTTCCTTGGAAATACCTCTTTTACGTTTCTGAAACAAAAGAAAAGATAGAATGTCATAAGAGATCAGCATCGCAATCCACAGTAGCTCAATTTGAACTCAAGCTAACAAAGATGAGCCTGAAACAAAACACGAATAGAGCAAAACTTGACCAGAATAAATCTTATAGAAGGAAACCTTTTTTGACTGAGTGTTGGACACTTCTTTGGCTGAGCTGTTTATGAGCTCAGGACTCAAAGACAAATCAACTAGTCTCTCTGCACTAGAAATATCAAGAACAACTGCTTGGACAACAGAACCGTTTTCCAAACTAGTTCCACCCACTACAAATAAAAACACAGTGTGTAAGACAGAAGCAAGGTACAGGTGTGTTAATAATGTAATGCAACCCACAATGACTTACAATGATACTTAGGTATAAAACCAAGGACATTATTAATATTGTCAAAATTCACCACCAAACCAAGGTCATTTTTGTCCTGTACGGTTCCCTTGATCAAACTCCCAATAGAGAATTCCTCAACCCAGCTACACTCGCTTTCAGCAATATCAGATGATTGCAAGTCCGAGATCTGGAAACATTAAACAAAGTTAGAAATCAATCTTCTTTAAAACACTTGCTGTTCAGTGCTACTCAAAGTTATGCAGACAAATGCAAAAGTATCTAAATCCCAAGCTCAATTTAAACTGTAATACACAACGGGTTACATAAAGTCCTAAAGCCCAATAGAAAGAGAAAGTAGATCACTACCTTCTCATCCGTAAGGAAGTACTCTTGGACAAAAGAAGCATCTACAGAAGCACAAGATGACTGTTTCAATGAAAGAGTTACCCTGCTTTTTTCTTGATTGACCTACAAAAAATATTGCAAACGATCAAGATTTCATTGTATCTTCAATAAAATAAATGTGTAGGGCCCTGAGTCTAGCGTTCACATACATCAACTATATTAGCCCGAACCGATTGTCCAACAAAGAAGGACTCTGACAGATCAGCCCTGGGTTCGTCAATTGCCTTAAAAATAAAATGGAAAATTTTAAGAAACACAGTATGCCAATAAAAATTTGATAAAGAAAACGCATAGTAAAAACCACTCCACCTTGCTTCTCGGGGCGAAACCAGTCAACCGACCAAGAAAACGGACGAAACAGCCATTTTCGATCAGGTTACAAACATAGCCCTGTGGAAAAATTCATAAAATAAATGTGACTGAACAAACAAATAAAATTCGACTGTTACATTTCAAAGACTCAACTACTCACATGAACCACTGAGTTTGGCTGGAGCTGACTAAAATCCGAAGGGAGCTCTTCAGCAAACTTGATAAGAGAATATTTTGAAGAGAGAGTCAAGTTGTTGCCTTCAATGTCTAAGATAAACAAAAAAAATTACTCCCTGTCATTATTACTTTTCTTCAACAATTAAAATAGTTAAAACTGCAACATTAGCTCTGCTTTCCTGTAACTAGATAGATCATATTTCTCAGTTTTAAAACTACACAACCATAGAAATGAAGCAGTCTAAAAATCAATCACTTGGGAAAAAATTAATCTCATGAAAAGTTCATCCCTCAACGTTCCATTAAGCACCCGCAGAGAATAAAAGTTGAGCACTTAGAGAGTTTATAAAATAGACCTCCTTTAAGTGTGTTCAGGATATAAGCAAAAAAAACAAGTCTAAATTTAGAAAGGATTATCAAAAACGTACCTATTACCAGCAGCTTATCAAGCTGAAATCCAGGTCTTAAAAGTGATATCATTAATTTTGCTTGGTCTACATCACAAAAAAGGAAAACTCAGAGACAAATGAATAAAAGCAAAACTCCAAATATACGCTCATTTAGGAGAAAACACATACCATGATGATCAGCTAAATGTTCTGCAGAAATTGTACCCTTCAAAAGACCTTTGGATTTAACATGGACAGTGACTGCCTGAGGAGTTATACTATCAATTACCCCAGATACAATACTACCTAACTTGATTGAATCGTCTTCAGAAACGCTGTCAGAAATTATGTACACAAATGTGAGATGCAACATTTAATGATATTACAGCAGCCTTGAATGCAACACGATTATCACATATAAGATTAAAAGGGAAAAACCTTGTTGGCTTTATCATAAAACTGAGGTTTATCCTTCGAGTACCATGAACCGCACTGGTAACTCTACATTTGACAACCTCCCCAACATGAAACACTGAAGAGGGGTCACTTCCTGGCTCCAAACCAAGTTCAAATCTGTTTAATCAAAGTACGTATAGCATTTTAGACTTAGATCATCAAAATAGAGAAGATAAACCAATGTATTTATGATGGAGAAAAAAATGATCACTGAAAAAGAAACCAGAACAGTAAGGCAACGGCACATGAAATACAACAACGAATGCAGCAACTACCTGGCAACAAATCCTTGCACTCCATTATAGAAGCGAACAAAGCATCCATTCTTTTCAATCTTTGTTATCCAGCCATGTGTCACTAGTCCTTCAGTTGCATCAGCGTAAGAACTCAAAATCGGAAGTTTAGACTTAACCTGCAAAGAATACACATATTACCTCCACTAAATGAGAAGAGGCTCGAATGGGTAACAACCAGAGACGTCATATTAGCATATATGTTTTGTACGAAGGGATTAGTTAAATAGCTTTTCTCCACTCCTAACCTCCAAATAAGATGAAAGTTCGGGATAACAGTTCCTACAAATGATTTCATAGCTAACTGAAAAGCCTAAATAAAGAAGGAACGTAGTTTCTATTTAAAACCGAAGTGTAGCAGATGCTTATCTAAAATCAGCAGAAGGAAATAAAAAAAAGTAATGATAATAGAAACAAGATGCATTCTATCACCTATTTTACAAGAGGGAGATGATGATTAGATTAGTTAACAAAAGCGAATTCAGTCACTAGACACATCAAGATCAAGGAATATGCAAACAATGAAACAAAGTCAGATCCACTATCAGAAAAAAACTTACAAGTGTTTTCTTGCACGTAACAGTTATTCGCTTAGATTTGCAGCCAAGCACACGAAATACTAATTCAGCTCCAACCTGAAAGAAGAATCACAATTTATGCATGCCCAGCAACATTGCTAACCAATTAGTGTAGGGTCAATCTAAGGAGCCGACCTTGAACTTCTTCCTGGGCTTCGTAACTTCAAACTCAGACATATGCTGAAGTGGGCACATTGCTTTGAGACCACCCGGAAATTGCACAATGGCACCAAATGTATCAACAGATATGACTTTAGCCTTCGTCACCATGCCAGGCTTGACATCTGAGTGGGTGAACGCTGGACCTTCAAAAGCGCTTTCCTGCTCATACAAAAAACACCAAAAGAAAGAAAAAGTAAAACGGAAATCCACAAAGATAAAAGAAACATATATGTCCCAACAGAAAAGGAAATAAATATATGATTGTACACCAAACTATCGCTTAATTGGCATTTAGATTACAATGCTCGTACGATGCTAAGAATCAGTACTAAAAGAACGGAAGATGTTTCTCATGCCAACGATTGTTAAAGGTAATAAAATCTGTTAGCACGTCTGACAGTAACTACCTTTAAAGTCCCTATGGCCAACCCCTCGATCTGCTTAAGGCTGAGGACTCGAACACGGATGTGGTTTCCTTCCTTGTACTTCTTTTCCAGTTTCTTTACTTCATCTTCGGCAACGTCATATGTCTGCAATTACGGTATATCTAAGGTTAAGGACATGAGAACTTTAAATCATTTAAAAGAATAAGGACCGATTGGACATACGCTAACATATGCTGGAGTTGAAACAGGCTTAGAAGGGAGCTCAAGAAGAAGGCCTGATTTATCAACACGGACAACTTTTGCTTCGTCGAATATGTCTCCGCTGGAGACATGCTGGAAAGAACCAAGCACAAGTTTTACAAAATAATTTTATAAAAGAACAAAAATAAGTAGATGCAGGAAGGTCCACGAAGACCACACAGAGAACAATGTTGTATTAAGGTATCAAAGTGACGAACCAAAATTGTGAGATAGTGATTCGGCATTCGGGTCAAGCTTAAGCATACAAATATAAGTTCGAAATCAGCGGGTGTAAGATATGCTGGTGTTAAAATAAATGAGCCTTCATTTAAACCCAAAACGCAGGTGTCAATCAAGGTCTGTTACTATCATGTCACCATTATATTTTAGTGAAAGCGAAGGGACATATTAGATGCTTACCAAAGGAGCAGCCTTGTTGCCAACAAGATGTGTGTTTAACGTCAAACCAACAGCTCTAGTTGATGGATCGATAAACAATATTCTAGCATTAACCTGAAAAAAGTAGAAGCAGTTTGTGCAAGTTAGACCAAAAGGAGAAAAAATCTTTTTCACCAAAGAAAATAGACCAGAAATTCAAAACAATCAAACAAATAAATACCTGCAAATTATTATAAATTAAACACTTCCAAAACTATGGTAATCAAGAAATCAAGTTGACTTAAAATTAGATAAAGAAACGTAACTATTAGATACGACCTAAGATTCTGAGCAACGAGATATTATTCTGAACTCTGAAGTAACTTTGTAACCACAGCCTTAAAGATTTGAAAGGGAGTTTCCAGATTAAAATCCAGGAAACAGTTTGTTCTTAGACAACTGCTCTGTACAGGCTCTGACAACCTAGATTTTCCTATTCATTTTTAGACAGAGACGTAAACCTGAGACTTCACAGAAATGTTATCAATATGCTTCTCTATGCATTACTAAATTCGATCAAGGTAGGGATGTCCAAGATTTAGGGGTGGCCCAAACTAACACGGCGGTGGGACTATAATGAGATTCATAATAAAAAGACAACAAAAAGAAAAGAATACCATCTTAGTCTGATTATATTCATCCTTCCAGCTCTTGTTGCATAATGGATTTTGTAGATGGAATAGATCAACCTGCACATAAATGAGAAATGTTCCTCAGAAACGTCACCATGACTTTATGTTAACTACGACAAACATAGTTCCAGCTTAATCAATATTGCACACTACCAAAATCATTGGTAACTCACCGTTCCAGTAAAGTACATAAGAAATCCTAATAGTAATCCATTCTCAAGGACAGATTGAACACGGGCATTAACCATCATGCCTGGGATGAGAAGATCGAACGACATCCCACTCAGATCCTTGGTCTGCATAATGGTAATCACGAGGTTAAGTTTGTTTAAATCAAGGAAATTCAACTGCACAATTTGGGAAGTACGAGGCGTACCACACACTTTGCCACTGAATCTGGGTCAGAAGTAAGACGAACAATTTTACGTTCTTTATCAATATTTGTAATCACGCCCTGAATAAGCTGCCCAGTCTTTAACTCCTGAGTTCCTGGAAAATTCAGAAAATGGTACATAAAGATTTTTAAGATGACCGGAATTAGAATAATCAGAGACCCAAGAAGTTGCAAAGAAAGATCAAAGGCGTCCAAAAAGTTTTTTGGAGATGTATCATTGGACATCGACAATTCATGATGACATGATGTACGTTAGAAGGTACATTGAAAATCATTCGCCAGAAGAAATCAAAAGAAAAAGTTATATGTGAATAAGAGAGCAAACAGACCAGTAGGTCAATGAAATTTAGTACCTTCATTGCTTTTTTTGATAAATCCTGTGATAGAAGGCATTCCAAACTGAAGGATATAACCATGGTCTTCCACGCTTTTTACATTTGCGGTTACTACCTGATAAGCATTATGTAAAAGAGACAAAAGACGATTATTTTTCAACAGCAATAAAAACTGAGTTGGTACTTGGTAAAGATACGACCCCATTCAGAACATAGCAGAAGATCAGTCTCAATGAAGCAAGCATGGACATACCATCCCAGGTTGAAAGGAATCCAAACTGAATCCCTTGTACAATAGAGAAAGTCGCAACGAAAGCCATATTTTCCTTTTTCCCGCCTCCTTCTTATCATCATCTAACTGCAATACAATGCAGGGAACAAGCTGACCCACAGAAAAGATGTCTCGAAGGAGTTCATTTTCTTCGTCCTGGTTGACAAAAAGGAGTACAAACTTAATTCAGATTGCAGAAAACAAAACTTCAAAAGGTCAAAATGACCAAGGGAATAAAGACAACCAATGAAAAGCCACAGCTGCTACCTCTGTTCCGAAATCTGTAAAATCCAATGCCTCGCTTGCGCGAACTAATCCACGCATTCCCCCAGGAAGACTAATTACAATATCTTTCTGGTTGACTTCAGTAACAACCCCCAAAAGCTTCATTCCGGCCGAAATATTCTGAACATAACTCCCATTAAATGTCAGAACAAGAAAAGTAGAAACGCAATCTGCTTAAGAAAATCTTCTAGGACAGTAGCATCATACAACCATGGTTATAAGGGACAGATGGATGTCAATGGACAGAAAAATGTTACTAAAATAAAGAAACAGCCAAGCACAAATGTTTTAAGAACTATCTACATAGCTAAAACGTCAGAGAAGATTGACACAGAAGCTAGTCTTTTATAATCTGATGAAACATCTATGGATCAGCATCATGATTAAACTGTGAGGTTTAGTACAATGTACACGAACAATCTCTTCTATGAAATTCCATGATGCAGAGAACAAATGAATCCGACTTGATTCACTAGCCTAAAACTTAACATGAGCAACAAAAGTAAACAACAATGGAGAATGTACTATATTCGCCGATTCTAGCTAAAGACCTCTACAGTTCATAGTTCAATACCTTAGTGGTAATCTTATTGGCATATCTTGGCTGTTTCCCAGTTAAACCACCGTCAAATAGAGATCCCAATTCGTCTACATCGCTTGGAGCTCTCTTCTTAGGTTTCCCCCCTTTACTTCTCTTAGCAACACGCTCATCACCAGCGTCAAACTCAGCGTCGACTTCTTCGTGAATCTTCTCACGCTCTTTCTTACTCAGAGAAGAGCCTCCACCTGACCAAATCAATTCAACACATTCTCTGATTCATGAGAATCACAAAATGGAAGAGCGATTCCGATATTATCTCTGGGGGAGAGAAACAAACCAAACCTCGAGGGAAGTCAGGAACCTCTTCGAGCTGCAGAGCCATGGCTTCGGACCTTGCAGCGACATCGTCCTTCGTCTTCTTGAACGGTTTCTTCGATGATTTGAATGCCTTTGTGGAATCGTTACGTTTTCCGGTCGGGACTTTTCTCGGCGGAGCCACCATATCTGTAATGGCGGATGCGAAAGATTTTGGGAGTTTGGCTGTAAGTACAGGGTTTAGTGTATAATTAAGACGAAGAAGTTTTTAGGGTTTTTCCGAGGCTGAAGTTTTAACAAGAACTTAGAGAAAAATAGATTTGTAATTAAAAATGTATGGGACTATATGGGCCTTGTTTTAGATATCATCAATGAAAGGCCCATTATAGATTTTTTTTTTTTTTTTGTCAAGTACATGTTTGATTTTTTTTTGAGCAAAATACATGTTTGATTTCAGAAGGAAAATTTTCGTAAAGTTGAATCAGAAAATTTAGTAGAGGTTATTATTTACTGTATTTTAATTTAATAGTCCAGAAATACAAAAAAAAAAAAATCATGTGTTGTTGAATTTTTAAATATTTAATTAAATCCACTATTTTTTTGAAAAGAATTATTTATGAATTTGATTTTCTAGTGGATTTTATATTATTTTTTTGTAAGAAATACAAAAACACAAATATGAGGTAAAACATATAATTTTTTTAAAAAATATCGACATACATATATTAAATTTAAAAATCATTAAAAATTATAAAGATTTGTAAATCATATATAAATTTTTAAAATCACTTACGAATATGTGTTGTTTTGATTTGAGCTTGCAAAGATTTATTAGGAACTGATGCATTTCTTTTATTTATTTCATTTCTGTAGTCTGAAATCTAAATCAAGTGTAGGAAACTGACAAAATGTTGGAGAGAAAGATCGTATAAAGTAATCTTTGGTCTCACTTAATTTTTTAATTATATATTTCCCTACAAAACAGAAGAAGTTTTACACCATCTTTTGTCCTTAAAACGAACCAATCTTTCATTCCTCTTATAAAAACAAAACACACATACTTGTCTCCTAACGATAAACAATACGAGCATATATAAAATCTTTCTTGGTTTACTTAATCTCTTTCTATTTAAGTATAATCTTGTTGCTCATCACCAAAGGTATGTTTTCTAGGTTAAGTACATTACAAGTCACCGGTTTCTTAACCAACAAGTTTCTGTTTCCTCAATGAACATAGTAATGGAATGGACAGTTCACTTTCTTAGTCTAAAAATGAACCTATCTCTATTTCTTATTTCTTAGTTTGTGATGGAAGCTCTCTTCTTGAGTTCTTCTTCTTCCTCCCTTGCGGCGTCAATCAAGCTTTCAAGATTACACGACCGTCGTGACTGGTGCACTTTGTTAAGGGACAAGAAAAGGGTAGGCCCAACCTGGTGCCGCGTAGGTGGTGGTGGTGGTGGTGGTGATGGGAGAAACATCAAACCAGAGAGGCCTATAAGGGTCGCTTCGCTTTTGAAAGACAGAGGTCAAGTATTGATCAGGGAACAGAGTTCGCCTGCTATGGACGCTGAGACATTGGTTCTGTCTCCAAATGTGAATGGAGTGAAAACTTTGATGCCTTTTAATGGTGCTGCCATGGTGGGGATTAAAGAAGGACTTGGCATCGTTAGCTTTCTCCAAGGGAAGAAGTTTCTAATCACTGGCTCAACAGGTTTCTTAGCTAAAGGTACATATCAAGATTACATATCAGTTTATAATATTCCATAAGTATGTTATTTACATCACTTCCCTTGTGAAATCTTCAGTATTGATTGAGAAGGTCTTGAGAATGGCTCCTGATGTTGGGAAGATATATCTCTTGATTAAAGCCAAAAACAAAGATGCTGCGATCCAGCGGTTAAAGAACGAGGTGAAGTTCATCTTCTTTTTGATTCTTGCTTAGTCAAATATGTTTTATGTTAAGTACATAATGATAGCTCATGGAGTTGTTGCTCTTTCAGGTGTTAGATGCGGAGCTTTTTAATACTCTAAGAGAGACTCATGGAGCATCTTACATGTCTTTCATGTTAGACAAGCTTGTCCCTGTGACAGGAAACATTTGTGACTCAAACATTGGGTTGCAAGCAGATTCAGCTGAGGAGATTGCAAAAGAAGTTGATGTGATTATCAACTCTGCTGCTAATACAACCTTCAATGAAAGGTTGTTTAGATTATGTGTTTCTAGTTCTCTTGTTTTGTTATCTAGATAACATCAAAGTATTTTGTCTTACTAATCTTGGAGGAGATTGCAGATATGATGTTGCTTTGGATATAAACACACGAGGGCCTGGTAATCTCATGGGATTCGCCAAGAAGTGCAAGAAACTCAAGCTTTTCTTGCAAGTATCTACAGGTATGTGAATCCTAAACACAGAGAGCTAAAAGGTTTTGTCATGTTTTTTGGCTTCTTCATTTAAAAAAAAAATCAAAGTGCAGCTTATGTGAATGGACAAAGACAAGGAAGAATCATGGAGAAGCCCTTCTCGATGGGAGATTGTATAGCAACAGAGAACTTCCTGGAAGGAAACAAGAAAGCATTAGATGTGGATAGAGAGATGAAGCTAGCTCTTGATGCATCAAGAAAAGGAGCTCGAGATCAAGACGAGGCGCAGAAGATGAAGGATCTTGGTCTAGAGAGGTAGTAATCTAAATATTCACCTTTGACTATTGCTACAATCTTAAACACACAAATCAATGAAACAGGGCAAGATCATATGGATGGCAAGACACTTATGTTTTCACCAAAGCAATGGGAGAGATGATGATCAATAGCACTCGAGGGGACGTACCTGTGGTTATCATAAGGCCTAGCGTCATTGAAAGCACTTACAAAGACCCTTTCCCGGGATGGATGGAAGGAAACAGGTAACTTGTATATATGCTGCATATACATGTCCAGTGCCGTGCGACCACTTTAGGAGGCCTACGGCAAAAAAAAAAAAAAAATTAAGCATTTATTCTTATAGTTTATAAGTTATAGTAATACCAATATTTTAACATCAGATAATACAATCTTTTTTTCAAAAGCTATAGGAAAAAATCTCTTACCTAAATGTTTTTTTCTACATATACCAATTTATTTTTATAAATTTTAAACAAATCAATTTTGGCAAACGAAAAAAATAAAAAATCTAAATAAACCTTTAAATATATATTGCAAATCATTAAAAGTTTAGGTTAAACAATAGAATTAATAAGTTCTTTCTCCCACATACAAATCAAAATCGTAGAAAACAATATGTGGCAAAATAAAATCTAAACAACTTTTAAAATATATATTACAAATCGTTGAAACTTTAGGTAACAACTAAAAAAACAGCATCTGTAGTTCGAACTTACGTTGACACATCTTTCAAAGACTTTTTAACCACTATACCATAAAATGAGTTATTGATAGAAGGGACCCTAAAAGTTATATATTATTTGGGGGCCTAGGGCGAATGCCTTTTTCATTACACCATAGGCACGCCTCTGTACATGTCACATGTGCATAGATACTAATATATATACATAACAAAACTGATTCTTAATCTGAAAAAAATAGGATGATGGATCCTATAGTTCTATGCTATGGAAAAGGACAGCTCACGGGATTCTTGGTAGATCCGAAAGGAGTTCTTGATGTGGTTCCTGCTGATATGGTCGTTAATGCGACGTTAGCTGCTATAGCAAAGCATGGAATGGCTAAGGCAGATACAGAGCCTGAGATAAACGTGTATCAGATCGCTTCTTCAGCGACAAATCCTCTTGTTTTCGAGGACTTAGCTGCGCTTCTTTATAACCATTACAAATCTACCCCGTGCATGGACTCAAAAGGTGTTCCTATTAAGGTGCCTTTGATGAAACTATTCGATTCTGTTGATGA